>JARABX010000457.1:10000-12500 GCA_029721435.1 Gymnothorax reevesii
GCCCTACAAAGTGGTGACCCGGGCCGGAGGGACGGAGGGCCTGGCCCCTGGCCTAGAGGTCACAGCCTCCTTTCAGGCCCAGGGGGGAGGCTGGGAGAGCTTGGGCGGGTGTGGGGCGAGCCCTGGGTGGGATGTTGGGATGGCAGGGCTCCCCTGGAAGAGCAGGGCAGCCCGACAAAGTGGTGACCCGGGCCGGAGGGACTGAGGGCCTGGCCCCTATCCCAAAGGTCACAGCCTCCGCCCAGGCCCAGGGGGGAGGCCGGGAAAGCTTGGGCGGGACTGAGGCTGGCCCTGGGAGGTATGTTGGGATGGCAGGGCCCCCCTGGAGGAGCAGGGCAGCCCGACAAAGTGGGCACCCGGGCCGGAGAGACGGAGGGCCTGGCCCCTGGCCTAAAGGTCACAGCCTCCTTCCAGTCCCAGGGGGGAGGCTGGGAGAGCTTGGGCGGGTGTGGGGCGAGCCCTGGGTGGGATGTTGGGATGGCAGGGCACCCCTGGTGGAGCGGGCCACCCCCGTCGAAGCGGAAGGCCCGGCCGGAGAGACGGAGGGACGAGCACCGGGCCTTAAGGTCAAAGCCTCCTCCAGGGCCCAGGGGTGAGGCCGGGAGAGCTTGGGCGGGCCCTGGGAGAGATTTAGGAATGGCAGGGCTCCCCTGGAAGAGAAGGGCAGCCCGACAAAGTGGTGACCTGGGCCGGAGGGACTGAGGGCCTGGCCCCTAGCCCAAAGGTCACAGCCTCCTCCCAGGGCCAGGGGGGAGGCCGGGAGAGCTTGGGCTGGTCTGAGGCGGGTCCAGGGAGGTATGTTGGGATGGCAGGGCTCCCCTGGAGGAGCAGGGCAGCCCGACAAAGTGGTGACCTGGGCCGGAGGGACTGAGGGCCTGGCCCCTAGCCCAAAGGTCACAGCCTCCTCCCAGGGCCAGGGGGGAGGCTGGGAGAGCTTGGGCGGGTGTGGGGCGAGCCCTGGGTGGGATGTTGGGATGGCAGGGCACCCCTGGAGGAGCAGGGCAGCCCGGCAAAGTGGGGACCCGGGCCGGAGAGACGGAGGGCCTGGCCCCTGGCCTAGAGGTCACAGCCTCCTCCAGGGCCCAGGGGTGAGGCCGGGAGAGCTTGGGCGGGCCCTGGGAGAGATTTAGGGATGGCAGGGCTCCCCTGGAAGAGAAGGGCAGCCCGACAAAGTGGTGACCTGGGCCGGAGGGACTGAGGGCCTGGCCCCTAGCCCAAAGGTCACAGCCTCCTCCCAGGGCCAGGGGGGAGGCCGGGAGAGCTTGGGCTGGTCTGAGGCGGGTCCAGGGAGGTATGTTGGGATGGCAGGGCTCCCCTGGAGGAGCAGGGCAGCCCGACAAAGTGGTGACCTGGGCCGGAGGGACTGAGGGCCTGGCCCCTAGCCCAAAGGTCACAGCCTCCTCCCAGGGCCAGGGGGGAGGCTGGGAGAGCTTGGGCGGGTGTGGGGCGAGCCCTGGGTGGGATGTTGGGATGGCAGGGCACCCCTGGAGGAGCAGGGCAGCCCGGCAAAGTGGGGACCCGGGCCGGAGAGACGGAGGGCCTGGCCCCTGGCCTAGAGGTCACAGCCTCCTTTCAGGCCCAGGGGGGAGGCCGGGAGAGGCCTGGGCGGGCCCTGGGAGAGATTTTGGGATGGCAGGGCTCCCCTGGAAGAGCAGGGCAGCCCGACAAAGTGGGCACCCGGGCCGGAGAGACGGAGGGCCTGGCCCCTGGCCTAAAGGTCACAGCCCCCTTCCAGTCCCAGGGGGGAGGCTGGGAGAGCTTGGGCGGGTGTGGGGCGAGCCCTGGGTGGGATGTTGGGATGGCAGGGCACCCCTGGAGGAGCAGGGCAGCCCGGCAAAGTGGGGACCCGGGCCGGAGAGACGGAGGGCCTGGCCCCTGGCCTAGAGGTCACAGCATCCTTTCAGGCCCAGGGGGGAGGCCGGGAGAGGCCTGGGCGGGCCCTGGGAGAGATTTTGGGATGGCAGGGCTCCCCTGGAAGAGCAGGGCAGCCCGACAAAGTGGTGACCCGGGCCGGAGCGACTGAGGGCCTGGCCCCTATCCCAAAGGTCACAGCCTCCTCCCAGGCCCAGGGGGGAGGCCGGGAAAGCTTGGGCGGGACTGAGGCTGGCCCTGGGAGGTATGTTGGGATGGCAGGGCCCCCCTGGAGGAGCAGGGCAGCCCGACAATGTGGGCACCCGGGCCGGAGAGACGGAGGGCCTGGCCCCTGGCCTAAAGGTCACAGCCTCCTTCCAGTCCCAGGGGGGAGGCTGGGAGAGCTTGGGCGGGTGTGGGGCGAGCCCTGGGTGGGATGTTGGGATGGCAGGGCACCCCTGGAGGAGCAGGGCAGCCCGGCAAAGTGGGGACCCGGGCCGGAGAGACGGAGGGCCTGGCCCCTGGCCTAGAGGTCACAGCCTCCTTTCAGGCCCAGGGGGGAGGCCGGGAGAGGCCTGGGCGGGCCCTGGGAGAGATTTTGGGATGGCAGGGCTCCCCTGGAAGAGCAGGGCAGCCCGACAAAGTGGGC
>JARABX010000457.1:25000-28407 GCA_029721435.1 Gymnothorax reevesii
GGCCAGGGGGGAGGCCGGGAGAGCTTGGGCTGGTCTGAGGCGGGTCCAGGGAGGTATGTTGGGATGGCAGGGCTCCCCTGGAGGAGCAGGGCAGCCCGACAAAGTGGTGACCTGGGCCGGAGGGACTGAGGGCCTGGCCCCTAGCCCAAAGGTCACAGCCTCCTCCCAGGGCCAGGGGGGAGGCTGGGAGAGCTTGGGCGGGTGTGGGGCGAGCCCTGGGTGGGATGTTGGGATGGCAGGGCACCCCTGGAGGAGCAGGGCAGCCCGGCAAAGTGGGGACCCGGGCCGGAGAGACGGAGGGCCTGGCCCCTGGCCTAGAGGTCACAGCCTCCTCCAGGGCCCAGGGGTGAGGCCGGGAGAGCTTGGGCGGGCCCTGGGAGAGATTTAGGGATGGCAGGGCTCCCCTGGAAGAGAAGGGCAGCCCGACAAAGTGGTGACCTGGGCCGGAGGGACTGAGGGCCTGGCCCCTAGCCCAAAGGTCACAGCCTCCTCCCAGGGCCAGGGGGGAGGCCGGGAGAGCTTGGGCTGGTCTGAGGCGGGTCCAGGGAGGTATGTTGGGATGGCAGGGCTCCCCTGGAGGAGCAGGGCAGCCCGACAAAGTGGTGACCTGGGCCGGAGGGACTGAGGGCCTGGCCCCTAGCCCAAAGGTCACAGCCTCCTCCCAGGGCCAGGGGGGAGGCTGGGAGAGCTTGGGCGGGTGTGGGGCGAGCCCTGGGTGGGATGTTGGGATGGCAGGGCACCCCTGGAGGAGCAGGGCAGCCCGGCAAAGTGGGGACCCGGGCCGGAGAGACGGAGGGCCTGGCCCCTGGCCTAGAGGTCACAGCCTCCTTTCAGGCCCAGGGGGGAGGCCGGGAGAGGCCTGGGCGGGCCCTGGGAGAGATTTTGGGATGGCAGGGCTCCCCTGGAAGAGCAGGGCAGCCCGACAAAGTGGGCACCCGGGCCGGAGAGACGGAGGGCCTGGCCCCTGGCCTAAAGGTCACAGCCCCCTTCCAGTCCCAGGGGGGAGGCTGGGAGAGCTTGGGCGGGTGTGGGGCGAGCCCTGGGTGGGATGTTGGGATGGCAGGGCACCCCTGGAGGAGCAGGGCAGCCCGGCAAAGTGGGGACCCGGGCCGGAGAGACGGAGGGCCTGGCCCCTGGCCTAGAGGTCACAGCATCCTTTCAGGCCCAGGGGGGAGGCCGGGAGAGGCCTGGGCGGGCCCTGGGAGAGATTTTGGGATGGCAGGGCTCCCCTGGAAGAGCAGGGCAGCCCGACAAAGTGGTGACCCGGGCCGGAGCGACTGAGGGCCTGGCCCCTATCCCAAAGGTCACAGCCTCCTCCCAGGCCCAGGGGGGAGGCCGGGAAAGCTTGGGCGGGACTGAGGCTGGCCCTGGGAGGTATGTTGGGATGGCAGGGCCCCCCTGGAGGAGCAGGGCAGCCCGACAATGTGGGCACCCGGGCCGGAGAGACGGAGGGCCTGGCCCCTGGCCTAAAGGTCACAGCCTCCTTCCAGTCCCAGGGGGGAGGCTGGGAGAGCTTGGGCGGGTGTGGGGCGAGCCCTGGGTGGGATGTTGGGATGGCAGGGCACCCCTGGAGGAGCAGGGCAGCCCGGCAAAGTGGGGACCCGGGCCGGAGAGACGGAGGGCCTGGCCCCTGGCCTAGAGGTCACAGCCTCCTTTCAGGCCCAGGGGGGAGGCCGGGAGAGGCCTGGGCGGGCCCTGGGAGAGATTTTGGGATGGCAGGGCTCCCCTGGAAGAGCAGGGCAGCCCGACAAAGTGGGCACCCGGGCCGGAGGGACGGAGGGCCTGGCCCCTATCCCAAAGGTCACAGCCTCCTCCCAGGCCCAGGGGGGAGGCCGGGAGAGCTTGGGCGGGACTGAGGCTGGCCCTGGGAGGTATGTTGGGATGGCAGGGCCCCCCTGGAGGAGCAGGGCAGCCCGACAAAGTGGGCACCCGGGCCGGAGGGACGGAGGGCCTGGCCCCTGGCCTTGAGGTCACAGCCTCCTCCCAGGAGCAGCGGGGAGGCAGGGAGAGCTTCGGCGGGTGTGGGGCGAGCCCTGTGTGGGATGTTGTGATGGCAGAGCACCCCTGGAGGAGCGGGGCTCCCCGGCAAAGCGGAGAGCCCGGCCGAAGGGCTGAGAGCCCGCGCACCGGGCCTAAAGGTCACAGCATCCTCCCAGGCCCAGAGGGGAGGTTGGGGCGGGCCCTGGGGGGGACTTCGGGCTGGCAGGTCCCCCCACGGATGGGCAAGGCACCCCGTGGAAGCGGTGAGCCCGGCCGGAGGTCGGAGGGTCGTGCACCTCCTCCCAGGCCCAGGGGCAAGGCCGGCAGTGACGGGGCGTGGTCGGGGCGGGCCCTGCGAGGGATGGCGGGATGGCCAGGCACCCACAGAGGAAGAGGGCACCCCGTGGAACCCGGCTGCCCGGGCGGAGGGTCAGGGCACCCGGGGAACGGGTCGAACCGGCGTCTCCCTCTTCACCTGGCTGGTCTTAATGTTTTGGATGGAAGCCGATTTAAAAGCTGACCCTTTTTTTTTTCCTTCCGAAAATTCGGCTAAGTCCCAGGCGGGTGACCAGTTGAATTAACGGGAAAGCAGAAAAATGACAAAGTCCCAGGCGGGTGACCAGTTGAATCAGCGGGAAAGCAGAAAAATGACAAAGTCCCAGGCGGGTGACCAGTTGAATTAGCGGGAAAGCAGAAAAATGACAAAGTCCCAGGCGGGTGACCAGTTGAATTAGCGGGAAAGCAGAAAAATGACAAAGTCCCAAGCGGGTGACCAGTTGAATTATCGGGAAAGCAGAAAAATGACAAAGTCCCAGGCGGGTGACCAGTTGAATTAGCGGGAAAGCAGAAAAATGACAAAGTCCCAGGCGGGTGACCAGTTGAATTAGCGGGAAGCAGAAAAAAATGACAAAGTCCCAGGCGGGTGACCAGTTGAATTAACGGGAAAGCAGAAAAATGACAAAGTCCCAGGCGGGTGACCAGTTGAATTAACGGGAAAGCAGAAAAATGACAAAGTCCCAGGCGGGTGACCAGTTGAATTAACGGGAAAGCAGAAAAATGACAAAGTCCCAGGCGGGTGACCAGTTGAATTAACGGGAAAGCAGAAAAATGACAAAGTCCCAGGCGGGTGACCAGTTGAATTAGCGGGAAGCAGAAAAAAAAAATGACAAAGTCCCAGGCGGGTGACCAGTTGAATTAACGGGAAAGCTGGAAAAAAAACGACTAAGTCCCACACGGGCGACCAGTTGCGGGCCGGGCGACCAGTCGAAATCGCAAAAATCGTCACTCGCCCCGCAAACGCGGTTTTCTCTTAGAGCTGAAGTCAATGGAAGTCGGGTTGGGACGCCGAAAAAAGGTACCGGCGGATTTCTGAGAGAGTGCCTTTTCAGACTTCAGACCTCCAGACGGCGAGTCAGGGGGACTCTGGC
>JARABX010000458.1:0-28241 GCA_029721435.1 Gymnothorax reevesii
TCCATGTTTTGTGCTAAAGAAAGAGTCACTTTTGTATATCTCCTCTTATCGGTGAAAGACTGTCGCGCTGAAATGATATGCCGGGCATTGTCTCGGATTATTCTTTGGTTTCCTTTTTAGTTTGTTTGCAGTTTTCCCTCTGTCCCTAGCCACCCCTCAGCCCCTCGGGCAGCGGATTACCTCGGCCCTGTGTTTGGAGCTGGACGGGAGCGCCGGGAGTGGTGGAGGACGAGACGTCACGTTGCTCAGGTTTCTCTTCAAAACGAACAAATCTTTCGCCTTTTACTAAAGATTTCCGTGTAGAGGAAGACATCTGAGTTTGCACTATTTTTGGATGCTCCGTCTGGGGGATGGGGCAACTTTTTTTGTGTCCCAAGGAAAAGCAAGTATTCCTGGACTGTTATTAACCTGCTTATTACTCTGCTATTACTGCTTGGTTTCCTGTTTTCCTACGTGCTAGCAACTTGCTTAGCGAATGCCAGCTGTTTTACTTGGTCAGCGGTTGAGTAGGGAATAACAGGCAAGTAATCAGCAGTTTAACAACAGTCAGCTGCAGCTGCGGCAGCAAAGCATCGTGGGAGAGGTGGGCGGCACTTGGGGCGGAGTTCAACTGGGTCACATGTCCCACGGTTGTGGCTTTGGCAACTCGGGAGGGGGGCGGGGACTGGGAGCAACCGGTGGGCATCGCTTCTCGGCCTTTTGGCTAAGATCAAGTGTAGTATCTGTTCTTATCAGTTTAATATCTGATACGTCCCCTACCCGGGGACTTCAATATTAAGCCGATTTTTGGAACAGGGAGCCGGAGAAGGGGCTTGCTCCAACCGCTCCACGCATCGACCCGGTATTGCAGTACATTCGGGAACGGTGCTCCTCTCCATGTTTTGTGCTAAAGAAAGAGTCACTTTTGTATATCTCCTCTTATCGGTGAAAGACTGTCGCGCTGAAATGATATGCCGGGCATTGTCTCGGATTATTCTTTGGTTTCCTTTTTAGTTTGTTTGCAGTTTTCCCTCTGTCCCTAGCCACCCCTCAGCCCCTCGGGCAGCGGATTACCTCGGCCCTGTGTTTGGAGCTGGACGGGAGCGCCGGGAGTGGTGGAGGACGAGACGTCACGTTGCTCAGGTTTCTCTTCAAAACGAACAAATCTTTCGCCTTTTACTAAAGATTTCCGTGTAGAGGAAGACATCTGAGTTTGCACTATTTTTGGATGCTCCGTCTGCGGGATGGGGCAACTTTTTTTGTGTCCCAAGGAAAAGCAAGTATTCCTGGACTGTTATTAACCTGCTTATTACTCTGCTATTACTGCTTGGTTTCCTGTTTTCCTACGTGCTAGCAACTTGCTTAGCGAATGCCAGCTGTTTTACTTGGTCAGCGGTTGAGTAGGGAATAACAGGCAAGTAATCAGCAGTTTAACAACAGTCAGCTGCAGCTGCGGCAGCAAAGCATCGTGGGAGAGGTGGGCGGCACTTGGGGCGGAGTTCAACTGGGTCACATGTCCCACGGTTGTGGCTTTGGCAACTCGGGAGGGGGGCGGGGACTGGGAGCAACCGGTGGGCATCGCTTCTCGGCCTTTTGGCTAAGATCAAGTGTAGTATCTGTTCTTATCAGTTTAATATCTGATACGTCCCCTACCCGGGGACTTCAATATTAAGCCGATTTTTGGAACAGGGAGCCGGAGAAGGGGCTTGCTCCAACCGCTCCACGCATCGACCCGGTATTGCAGTACATTCGGGAACGGTGCTCCTCTCCATGTTTTGTGCTAAAGAAAGAGTCACTTTTGTATATCTCCTCTTATCGGTGAAAGACTGTCGCGCTGAAATGATATGCCGGGCATTGTCTCGGATTATTCTTTGGTTTCCTTTTTAGTTTGTTTGCAGTTTTCCCTCTGTCCCTAGCCACCCCTCAGCCCCTCGGGCAGCGGATTACCTCGGCCCTGTGTTTGGAGCTGGACGGGAGCGCCGGGAGTGGTGGAGGACGAGACGTCACGTTGCTCAGGTTTCTCTTCAAAACGAACAAATCTTTCGCCTTTTACTAAAGATTTCCGTGTAGAGGAAGACATCTGAGTTTGCACTATTTTTGGATGCTCCGTCTGCGGGATGGGGCAACTTTTTTTGTGTCCCAAGGAAAAGCAAGTATTCCTGGACTGTTATTAACCTGCTTATTACTCTGCTATTACTGCTTGGTTTCCTGTTTTCCTACGTGCTAGCAACTTGCTTAGCGAATGCCAGCTGTTTTACTTGGTCAGCGGTTGAGTAGGGAATAACAGGCAAGTAATCAGCAGTTTAACAACAGTCAGCTGCAGCTGCGGCAGCAAAGCATCGTGGGAGAGGTGGGCGGCACTTGGGGCGGAGTTCAACTGGGTCACATGTCCCACGGTTGTGGCTTTGGCAACTCGGGAGGGGGGCGGGGACTGGGAGCAACCGGTGGGCATCGCTTCTCGGCCTTTTGGCTAAGATCAAGTGTAGTATCTGTTCTTATCAGTTTAATATCTGATACGTCCCCTACCCGGGGACTTCAATATTAAGCCGATTTTTGGAACAGGGAGCCGGAGAAGGGGCTTGCTCCAACCGCTCCACGCATCGACCCGGTATTGCAGTACATTCGGGAACGGTGCTCCTCTCCATGTTTTGTGCTAAAGAAAGAGTCACTTTTGTATATCTCCTCTTATCGGTGAAAGACTGTCGCGCTGAAATGATATGCCGGGCATTGTCTCGGATTATTCTTTGGTTTCCTTTTTAGTTTGTTTGCAGTTTTCCCTCTGTCCCTAGCCACCCCTCAGCCCCTCGGGCAGCGGATTACCTCGGCCCTGTGTTTGGAGCTGGACGGGAGCGCCGGGAGTGGTGGAGGACGAGACGTCACGTTGCTCAGGTTTCTCTTCAAAACGAACAAATCTTTCGCCTTTTACTAAAGATTTCCGTGTAGAGGAAGACATCTGAGTTTGCACTATTTTTGGATGCTCCGTCTGCGGGATGGGGCAACTTTTTTTGTGTCCCAAGGAAAAGCAAGTATTCCTGGACTGTTATTAACCTGCTTATTACTCTGCTATTACTGCTTGGTTTCCTGTTTTCCTACGTGCTAGCAACTTGCTTAGCGAATGCCAGCTGTTTTACTTGGTCAGCGGTTGAGTAGGGAATAACAGGCAAGTAATCAGCAGTTTAACAACAGTCAGCTGCAGCTGCGGCAGCAAAGCATCGTGGGAGAGGTGGGCGGCACTTGGGGCGGAGTTCAACTGGGTCACATGTCCCACGGTTGTGGCTTTGGCAACTCGGGAGGGGGGCGGGGACTGGGAGCAACCGGTGGGCATCGCTTCTCGGCCTTTTGGCTAAGATCAAGTGTAGTATCTGTTCTTATCAGTTTAATATCTGATACGTCCCCTACCCGGGGACTTCAATATTAAGCCGATTTTTGGAACAGGGAGCCGGAGAAGGGGCTTGCTCCAACCGCTCCACGCATCGACCCGGTATTGCAGTACATTCGGGAACGGTGCTCCTCTCCATGTTTTGTGCTAAAGAAAGAGTCACTTTTGTATATCTCCTCTTATCGGTGAAAGACTGTCGCGCTGAAATGATATGCCGGGCATTGTCTCGGATTATTCTTTGGTTTCCTTTTTAGTTTGTTTGCAGTTTTCCCTCTGTCCCTAGCCACCCCTCAGCCCCTCGGGCAGCGGATTACCTCGGCCCTGTGTTTGGAGCTGGACGGGAGCGCCGGGAGTGGTGGAGGACGAGACGTCACGTTGCTCAGGTTTCTCTTCAAAACGAACAAATCTTTCGCCTTTTACTAAAGATTTCCGTGTAGAGGAAGACATCTGAGTTTGCACTATTTTTGGATGCTCCGTCTGCGGGATGGGGCAACTTTTTTTGTGTCCCAAGGAAAAGCAAGTATTCCTGGACTGTTATTAACCTGCTTATTACTCTGCTATTACTGCTTGGTTTCCTGTTTTCCTACGTGCTAGCAACTTGCTTAGCGAATGCCAGCTGTTTTACTTGGTCAGCGGTTGAGTAGGGAATAACAGGCAAGTAATCAGCAGTTTAACAACAGTCAGCTGCAGCTGCGGCAGCAAAGCATCGTGGGAGAGGTGGGCGGCACTTGGGGCGGAGTTCAACTGGGTCACATGTCCCACGGTTGTGGCTTTGGCAACTCGGGAGGGGGGCGGGGACTGGGAGCAACCGGTGGGCATCGCTTCTCGGCCTTTTGGCTAAGATCAAGTGTAGTATCTGTTCTTATCAGTTTAATATCTGATACGTCCCCTACCCGGGGACTTCAATATTAAGCCGATTTTTGGAACAGGGAGCCGGAGAAGGGGCTTGCTCCAACCGCTCCACGCATCGACCCGGTATTGCAGTACATTCGGGAACGGTGCTCCTCTCCATGTTTTGTGCTAAAGAAAGAGTCACTTTTGTATATCTCCTCTTATCGGTGAAAGACTGTCGCGCTGAAATGATATGCCGGGCATTGTCTCGGATTATTCTTTGGTTTCCTTTTTAGTTTGTTTGCAGTTTTCCCTCTGTCCCTAGCCACCCCTCAGCCCCTCGGGCAGCGGATTACCTCGGCCCTGTGTTTGGAGCTGGACGGGAGCGCCGGGAGTGGTGGAGGACGAGACGTCACGTTGCTCAGGTTTCTCTTCAAAACGAACAAATCTTTCGCCTTTTACTAAAGATTTCCGTGTAGAGGAAGACATCTGAGTTTGCACTATTTTTGGATGCTCCGTCTGCGGGATGGGGCAACTTTTTTTGTGTCCCAAGGAAAAGCAAGTATTCCTGGACTGTTATTAACCTGCTTATTACTCTGCTATTACTGCTTGGTTTCCTGTTTTCCTACGTGCTAGCAACTTGCTTAGCGAATGCCAGCTGTTTTACTTGGTCAGCGGTTGAGTAGGGAATAACAGGCAAGTAATCAGCAGTTTAACAACAGTCAGCTGCAGCTGCGGCAGCAAAGCATCGTGGGAGAGGTGGGCGGCACTTGGGGCGGAGTTCAACTGGGTCACATGTCCCACGGTTGTGGCTTTGGCAACTCGGGAGGGGGGCGGGGACTGGGAGCAACCGGTGGGCATCGCTTCTCGGCCTTTTGGCTAAGATCAAGTGTAGTATCTGTTCTTATCAGTTTAATATCTGATACGTCCCCTACCCGGGGACTTCAATATTAAGCCGATTTTTGGAACAGGGAGCCGGAGAAGGGGCTTGCTCCAACCGCTCCACGCATCGACCCGGTATTGCAGTACATTCGGGAACGGTGCTCCTCTCCATGTTTTGTGCTAAAGAAAGAGTCACTTTTGTATATCTCCTCTTATCGGTGAAAGACTGTCGCGCTGAAATGATATGCCGGGCATTGTCTCGGATTATTCTTTGGTTTCCTTTTTAGTTTGTTTGCAGTTTTCCCTCTGTCCCTAGCCACCCCTCAGCCCCTCGGGCAGCGGATTACCTCGGCCCTGTGTTTGGAGCTGGACGGGAGCGCCGGGAGTGGTGGAGGACGAGACGTCACGTTGCTCAGGTTTCTCTTCAAAACGAACAAATCTTTCGCCTTTTACTAAAGATTTCCGTGTAGAGGAAGACATCTGAGTTTGCACTATTTTTGGATGCTCCGTCTGCGGGATGGGGCAACTTTTTTTGTGTCCCAAGGAAAAGCAAGTATTCCTGGACTGTTATTAACCTGCTTATTACTCTGCTATTACTGCTTGGTTTCCTGTTTTCCTACGTGCTAGCAACTTGCTTAGCGAATGCCAGCTGTTTTACTTGGTCAGCGGTTGAGTAGGGAATAACAGGCAAGTAATCAGCAGTTTAACAACAGTCAGCTGCAGCTGCGGCAGCAAAGCATCGTGGGAGAGGTGGGCGGCACTTGGGGCGGAGTTCAACTGGGTCACATGTCCCACGGTTGTGGCTTTGGCAACTCGGGAGGGGGGCGGGGACTGGGAGCAACCGGTGGGCATCGCTTCTCGGCCTTTTGGCTAAGATCAAGTGTAGTATCTGTTCTTATCAGTTTAATATCTGATACGTCCCCTACCCGGGGACTTCAATATTAAGCCGATTTTTGGAACAGGGAGCCGGAGAAGGGGCTTGCTCCAACCGCTCCACGCATCGACCCGGTATTGCAGTACATTCGGGAACGGTGCTCCTCTCCATGTTTTGTGCTAAAGAAAGAGTCACTTTTGTATATCTCCTCTTATCGGTGAAAGACTGTCGCGCTGAAATGATATGCCGGGCATTGTCTCGGATTATTCTTTGGTTTCCTTTTTAGTTTGTTTGCAGTTTTCCCTCTGTCCCTAGCCACCCCTCAGCCCCTCGGGCAGCGGATTACCTCGGCCCTGTGTTTGGAGCTGGACGGGAGCGCCGGGAGTGGTGGAGGACGAGACGTCACGTTGCTCAGGTTTCTCTTCAAAACGAACAAATCTTTCGCCTTTTACTAAAGATTTCCGTGTAGAGGAAGACATCTGAGTTTGCACTATTTTTGGATGCTCCGTCTGCGGGATGGGGCAACTTTTTTTGTGTCCCAAGGAAAAGCAAGTATTCCTGGACTGTTATTAACCTGCTTATTACTCTGCTATTACTGCTTGGTTTCCTGTTTTCCTACGTGCTAGCAACTTGCTTAGCGAATGCCAGCTGTTTTACTTGGTCAGCGGTTGAGTAGGGAATAACAGGCAAGTAATCAGCAGTTTAACAACAGTCAGCTGCAGCTGCGGCAGCAAAGCATCGTGGGAGAGGTGGGCGGCACTTGGGGCGGAGTTCAACTGGGTCACATGTCCCACGGTTGTGGCTTTGGCAACTCGGGAGGGGGGCGGGGACTGGGAGCAACCGGTGGGCATCGCTTCTCGGCCTTTTGGCTAAGATCAAGTGTAGTATCTGTTCTTATCAGTTTAATATCTGATACGTCCCCTACCCGGGGACTTCAATATTAAGCCGATTTTTGGAACAGGGAGCCGGAGAAGGGGCTTGCTCCAACCGCTCCACGCATCGACCCGGTATTGCAGTACATTCGGGAACGGTGCTCCTCTCCATGTTTTGTGCTAAAGAAAGAGTCACTTTTGTATATCTCCTCTTATCGGTGAAAGACTGTCGCGCTGAAATGATATGCCGGGCATTGTCTCGGATTATTCTTTGGTTTCCTTTTTAGTTTGTTTGCAGTTTTCCCTCTGTCCCTAGCCACCCCTCAGCCCCTCGGGCAGCGGATTACCTCGGCCCTGTGTTTGGAGCTGGACGGGAGCGCCGGGAGTGGTGGAGGACGAGACGTCACGTTGCTCAGGTTTCTCTTCAAAACGAACAAATCTTTCGCCTTTTACTAAAGATTTCCGTGTAGAGGAAGACATCTGAGTTTGCACTATTTTTGGATGCTCCGTCTGCGGGATGGGGCAACTTTTTTTGTGTCCCAAGGAAAAGCAAGTATTCCTGGACTGTTATTAACCTGCTTATTACTCTGCTATTACTGCTTGGTTTCCTGTTTTCCTACGTGCTAGCAACTTGCTTAGCGAATGCCAGCTGTTTTACTTGGTCAGCGGTTGAGTAGGGAATAACAGGCAAGTAATCAGCAGTTTAACAACAGTCAGCTGCAGCTGCGGCAGCAAAGCATCGTGGGAGAGGTGGGCGGCACTTGGGGCGGAGTTCAACTGGGTCACATGTCCCACGGTTGTGGCTTTGGCAACTCGGGAGGGGGGCGGGGACTGGGAGCAACCGGTGGGCATCGCTTCTCGGCCTTTTGGCTAAGATCAAGTGTAGTATCTGTTCTTATCAGTTTAATATCTGATACGTCCCCTACCCGGGGACTTCAATATTAAGCCGATTTTTGGAACAGGGAGCCGGAGAAGGGGCTTGCTCCAACCGCTCCACGCATCGACCCGGTATTGCAGTACATTCGGGAACGGTGCTCCTCTCCATGTTTTGTGCTAAAGAAAGAGTCACTTTTGTATATCTCCTCTTATCGGTGAAAGACTGTCGCGCTGAAATGATATGCCGGGCATTGTCTCGGATTATTCTTTGGTTTCCTTTTTAGTTTGTTTGCAGTTTTCCCTCTGTCCCTAGCCACCCCTCAGCCCCTCGGGCAGCGGATTACCTCGGCCCTGTGTTTGGAGCTGGACGGGAGCGCCGGGAGTGGTGGAGGACGAGACGTCACGTTGCTCAGGTTTCTCTTCAAAACGAACAAATCTTTCGCCTTTTACTAAAGATTTCCGTGTAGAGGAAGACATCTGAGTTTGCACTATTTTTGGATGCTCCGTCTGCGGGATGGGGCAACTTTTTTTGTGTCCCAAGGAAAAGCAAGTATTCCTGGACTGTTATTAACCTGCTTATTACTCTGCTATTACTGCTTGGTTTCCTGTTTTCCTACGTGCTAGCAACTTGCTTAGCGAATGCCAGCTGTTTTACTTGGTCAGCGGTTGAGTAGGGAATAACAGGCAAGTAATCAGCAGTTTAACAACAGTCAGCTGCAGCTGCGGCAGCAAAGCATCGTGGGAGAGGTGGGCGGCACTTGGGGCGGAGTTCAACTGGGTCACATGTCCCACGGTTGTGGCTTTGGCAACTCGGGAGGGGGGCGGGGACTGGGAGCAACCGGTGGGCATCGCTTCTCGGCCTTTTGGCTAAGATCAAGTGTAGTATCTGTTCTTATCAGTTTAATATCTGATACGTCCCCTACCCGGGGACTTCAATATTAAGCCGATTTTTGGAACAGGGAGCCGGAGAAGGGGCTTGCTCCAACCGCTCTACGCATCGACCCGGTATTGCAGTACATTCGGGAACGGTGCTCCTCTCCATGTTTTGTGCTAAAGAAAGAGTCACTTTTGTATATCTCCTCTTATCGGTGAAAGACTGTCGCGCTGAAATGATATGCCGGGCATTGTCTCGGATTATTCTTTGGTTTCCTTTTTAGTTTGTTTGCAGTTTTCCCTCTGTCCCTAGCCACCCCTCAGCCCCTCGGGCAGCGGATTACCTCGGCCCTGTGTTTGGAGCTGGACGGGAGCGCCGGGAGTGGTGGAGGACGAGACGTCACGTTGCTCAGGTTTCTCTTCAAAACGAACAAATCTTTCGCCTTTTACTAAAGATTTCCGTGTAGAGGAAGACATCTGAGTTTGCACTATTTTTGGATGCTCCGTCTGCGGGATGGGGCAACTTTTTTTGTGTCCCAAGGAAAAGCAAGTATTCCTGGACTGTTATTAACCTGCTTATTACTCTGCTATTACTGCTTGGTTTCCTGTTTTCCTACGTGCTAGCAACTTGCTTAGCGAATGCCAGCTGTTTTACTTGGTCAGCGGTTGAGTAGGGAATAACAGGCAAGTAATCAGCAGTTTAACAACAGTCAGCTGCAGCTGCGGCAGCAAAGCATCGTGGGAGAGGTGGGCGGCACTTGGGGCGGAGTTCAACTGGGTCACATGTCCCACGGTTGTGGCTTTGGCAACTCGGGAGGGGGGCGGGGACTGGGAGCAACCGGTGGGCATCGCTTCTCGGCCTTTTGGCTAAGATCAAGTGTAGTATCTGTTCTTATCAGTTTAATATCTGATACGTCCCCTACCCGGGGACTTCAATATTAAGCCGATTTTTGGAACAGGGAGCCGGAGAAGGGGCTTGCTCCAACCGCTCCACGCATCGACCCGGTATTGCAGTACATTCGGGAACGGTGCTCCTCTCCATGTTTTGTGCTAAAGAAAGAGTCACTTTTGTATATCTCCTCTTATCGGTGAAAGACTGTCGCGCTGAAATGATATGCCGGGCATTGTCTCGGATTATTCTTTGGTTTCCTTTTTAGTTTGTTTGCAGTTTTCCCTCTGTCCCTAGCCACCCCTCAGCCCCTCGGGCAGCGGATTACCTCGGCCCTGTGTTTGGAGCTGGACGGGAGCGCCGGGAGTGGTGGAGGACGAGACGTCACGTTGCTCAGGTTTCTCTTCAAAACGAACAAATCTTTCGCCTTTTACTAAAGATTTCCGTGTAGAGGAAGACATCTGAGTTTGCACTATTTTTGGATGCTCCGTCTGCGGGATGGGGCAACTTTTTTTGTGTCCCAAGGAAAAGCAAGTATTCCTGGACTGTTATTAACCTGCTTATTACTCTGCTATTACTGCTTGGTTTCCTGTTTTCCTACGTGCTAGCAACTTGCTTAGCGAATGCCAGCTGTTTTACTTGGTCAGCGGTTGAGTAGGGAATAACAGGCAAGTAATCAGCAGTTTAACAACAGTCAGCTGCAGCTGCGGCAGCAAAGCATCGTGGGAGAGGTGGGCGGCACTTGGGGCGGAGTTCAACTGGGTCACATGTCCCACGGTTGTGGCTTTGGCAACTCGGGAGGGGGGCGGGGACTGGGAGCAACCGGTGGGCATCGCTTCTCGGCCTTTTGGCTAAGATCAAGTGTAGTATCTGTTCTTATCAGTTTAATATCTGATACGTCCCCTACCCGGGGACTTCAATATTAAGCCGATTTTTGGAACAGGGAGCCGGAGAAGGGGCTTGCTCCAACCGCTCCACGCATCGACCCGGTATTGCAGTACATTCGGGAACGGTGCTCCTCTCCATGTTTTGTGCTAAAGAAAGAGTCACTTTTGTATATCTCCTCTTATCGGTGAAAGACTGTCGCGCTGAAATGATATGCCGGGCATTGTCTCGGATTATTCTTTGGTTTCCTTTTTAGTTTGTTTGCAGTTTTCCCTCTGTCCCTAGCCACCCCTCAGCCCCTCGGGCAGCGGATTACCTCGGCCCTGTGTTTGGAGCTGGACGGGAGCGCCGGGAGTGGTGGAGGACGAGACGTCACGTTGCTCAGGTTTCTCTTCAAAACGAACAAATCTTTCGCCTTTTACTAAAGATTTCCGTGTAGAGGAAGACATCTGAGTTTGCACTATTTTTGGATGCTCCGTCTGCGGGATGGGGCAACTTTTTTTGTGTCCCAAGGAAAAGCAAGTATTCCTGGACTGTTATTAACCTGCTTATTACTCTGCTATTACTGCTTGGTTTCCTGTTTTCCTACGTGCTAGCAACTTGCTTAGCGAATGCCAGCTGTTTTACTTGGTCAGCGGTTGAGTAGGGAATAACAGGCAAGTAATCAGCAGTTTAACAACAGTCAGCTGCAGCTGCGGCAGCAAAGCATCGTGGGAGAGGTGGGCGGCACTTGGGGCGGAGTTCAACTGGGTCACATGTCCCACGGTTGTGGCTTTGGCAACTCGGGAGGGGGGCGGGGACTGGGAGCAACCGGTGGGCATCGCTTCTCGGCCTTTTGGCTAAGATCAAGTGTAGTATCTGTTCTTATCAGTTTAATATCTGATACGTCCCCTACCCGGGGACTTCAATATTAAGCCGATTTTTGGAACAGGGAGCCGGAGAAGGGGCTTGCTCCAACCGCTCCACGCATCGACCCGGTATTGCAGTACATTCGGGAACGGTGCTCCTCTCCATGTTTTGTGCTAAAGAAAGAGTCACTTTTGTATATCTCCTCTTATCGGTGAAAGACTGTCGCGCTGAAATGATATGCCGGGCATTGTCTCGGATTATTCTTTGGTTTCCTTTTTAGTTTGTTTGCAGTTTTCCCTCTGTCCCTAGCCACCCCTCAGCCCCTCGGGCAGCGGATTACCTCGGCCCTGTGTTTGGAGCTGGACGGGAGCGCCGGGAGTGGTGGAGGACGAGACGTCACGTTGCTCAGGTTTCTCTTCAAAACGAACAAATCTTTCGCCTTTTACTAAAGATTTCCGTGTAGAGGAAGACATCTGAGTTTGCACTATTTTTGGATGCTCCGTCTGCGGGATGGGGCAACTTTTTTTGTGTCCCAAGGAAAAGCAAGTATTCCTGGACTGTTATTAACCTGCTTATTACTCTGCTATTACTGCTTGGTTTCCTGTTTTCCTACGTGCTAGCAACTTGCTTAGCGAATGCCAGCTGTTTTACTTGGTCAGCGGTTGAGTAGGGAATAACAGGCAAGTAATCAGCAGTTTAACAACAGTCAGCTGCAGCTGCGGCAGCAAAGCATCGTGGGAGAGGTGGGCGGCACTTGGGGCGGAGTTCAACTGGGTCACATGTCCCACGGTTGTGGCTTTGGCAACTCGGGAGGGGGGCGGGGACTGGGAGCAACCGGTGGGCATCGCTTCTCGGCCTTTTGGCTAAGATCAAGTGTAGTATCTGTTCTTATCAGTTTAATATCTGATACGTCCCCTACCCGGGGACTTCAATATTAAGCCGATTTTTGGAACAGGGAGCCGGAGAAGGGGCTTGCTCCAACCGCTCCACGCATCGACCCGGTATTGCAGTACATTCGGGAACGGTGCTCCTCTCCATGTTTTGTGCTAAAGAAAGAGTCACTTTTGTATATCTCCTCTTATCGGTGAAAGACTGTCGCGCTGAAATGATATGCCGGGCATTGTCTCGGATTATTCTTTGGTTTCCTTTTTAGTTTGTTTGCAGTTTTCCCTCTGTCCCTAGCCACCCCTCAGCCCCTCGGGCAGCGGATTACCTCGGCCCTGTGTTTGGAGCTGGACGGGAGCGCCGGGAGTGGTGGAGGACGAGACGTCACGTTGCTCAGGTTTCTCTTCAAAACGAACAAATCTTTCGCCTTTTACTAAAGATTTCCGTGTAGAGGAAGACATCTGAGTTTGCACTATTTTTGGATGCTCCGTCTGCGGGATGGGGCAACTTTTTTTGTGTCCCAAGGAAAAGCAAGTATTCCTGGACTGTTATTAACCTGCTTATTACTCTGCTATTACTGCTTGGTTTCCTGTTTTCCTACGTGCTAGCAACTTGCTTAGCGAATGCCAGCTGTTTTACTTGGTCAGCGGTTGAGTAGGGAATAACAGGCAAGTAATCAGCAGTTTAACAACAGTCAGCTGCAGCTGCGGCAGCAAAGCATCGTGGGAGAGGTGGGCGGCACTTGGGGCGGAGTTCAACTGGGTCACATGTCCCACGGTTGTGGCTTTGGCAACTCGGGAGGGGGGCGGGGACTGGGAGCAACCGGTGGGCATCGCTTCTCGGCCTTTTGGCTAAGATCAAGTGTAGTATCTGTTCTTATCAGTTTAATATCTGATACGTCCCCTACCCGGGGACTTCAATATTAAGCCGATTTTTGGAACAGGGAGCCGGAGAAGGGGCTTGCTCCAACCGCTCCACGCATCGACCCGGTATTGCAGTACATTCGGGAACGGTGCTCCTCTCCATGTTTTGTGCTAAAGAAAGAGTCACTTTTGTATATCTCCTCTTATCGGTGAAAGACTGTCGCGCTGAAATGATATGCCGGGCATTGTCTCGGATTATTCTTTGGTTTCCTTTTTAGTTTGTTTGCAGTTTTCCCTCTGTCCCTAGCCACCCCTCAGCCCCTCGGGCAGCGGATTACCTCGGCCCTGTGTTTGGAGCTGGACGGGAGCGCCGGGAGTGGTGGAGGACGAGACGTCACGTTGCTCAGGTTTCTCTTCAAAACGAACAAATCTTTCGCCTTTTACTAAAGATTTCCGTGTAGAGGAAGACATCTGAGTTTGCACTATTTTTGGATGCTCCGTCTGCGGGATGGGGCAACTTTTTTTGTGTCCCAAGGAAAAGCAAGTATTCCTGGACTGTTATTAACCTGCTTATTACTCTGCTATTACTGCTTGGTTTCCTGTTTTCCTACGTGCTAGCAACTTGCTTAGCGAATGCCAGCTGTTTTACTTGGTCAGCGGTTGAGTAGGGAATAACAGGCAAGTAATCAGCAGTTTAACAACAGTCAGCTGCAGCTGCGGCAGCAAAGCATCGTGGGAGAGGTGGGCGGCACTTGGGGCGGAGTTCAACTGGGTCACATGTCCCACGGTTGTGGCTTTGGCAACTCGGGAGGGGGGCGGGGACTGGGAGCAACCGGTGGGCATCGCTTCTCGGCCTTTTGGCTAAGATCAAGTGTAGTATCTGTTCTTATCAGTTTAATATCTGATACGTCCCCTACCCGGGGACTTCAATATTAAGCCGATTTTTGGAACAGGGAGCCGGAGAAGGGGCTTGCTCCAACCGCTCCACGCATCGACCCGGTATTGCAGTACATTCGGGAACGGTGCTCCTCTCCATGTTTTGTGCTAAAGAAAGAGTCACTTTTTTTGTGTCCCAAGGAAAAGCAAGTATTCCTGGACTGTTATTAACCTGCTTATTACTCTGCTATTACTGCTTGGTTTCCTGTTTTCCTACGTGCTAGCAACTTGCTTAGCGAATGCCAGCTGTTTTACTTGGTCAGCGGTTGAGTAGGGAATAACAGGCAAGTAATCAGCAGTTTAACAACAGTCAGCTGCAGCTGCGGCAGCAAAGCATCGTGGGAGAGGTGGGCGGCACTTGGGGCGGAGTTCAACTGGGTCACATGTCCCACGGTTGTGGCTTTGGCAACTCGGGAGGGGGGCGGGGACTGGGAGCAACCGGTGGGCATCGCTTCTCGGCCTTTTGGCTAAGATCAAGTGTAGTATCTGTTCTTATCAGTTTAATATCTGATACGTCCCCTACCCGGGGACTTCAATATTAAGCCGATTTTTGGAACAGGGAGCCGGAGAAGGGGCTTGCTCCAACCGCTCCACGCATCGACCCGGTATTGCAGTACATTCGGGAACGGTGCTCCTCTCCATGTTTTGTGCTAAAGAAAGAGTCACTTTTGTATATCTCCTCTTATCGGTGAAAGACTGTCGCGCTGAAATGATATGCCGGGCATTGTCTCGGATTATTCTTTGGTTTCCTTTTTAGTTTGTTTGCAGTTTTCCCTCTGTCCCTAGCCACCCCTCAGCCCCTCGGGCAGCGGATTACCTCGGCCCTGTGTTTGGAGCTGGACGGGAGCGCCGGGAGTGGTGGAGGACGAGACGTCACGTTGCTCAGGTTTCTCTTCAAAACGAACAAATCTTTCGCCTTTTACTAAAGATTTCCGTGTAGAGGAAGACATCTGAGTTTGCACTATTTTTGGATGCTCCGTCTGCGGGATGGGGCAACTTTTTTTGTGTCCCAAGGAAAAGCAAGTATTCCTGGACTGTTATTAACCTGCTTATTACTCTGCTATTACTGCTTGGTTTCCTGTTTTCCTACGTGCTAGCAACTTGCTTAGCGAATGCCAGCTGTTTTACTTGGTCAGCGGTTGAGTAGGGAATAACAGGCAAGTAATCAGCAGTTTAACAACAGTCAGCTGCAGCTGCGGCAGCAAAGCATCGTGGGAGAGGTGGGCGGCACTTGGGGCGGAGTTCAACTGGGTCACATGTCCCACGGTTGTGGCTTTGGCAACTCGGGAGGGGGGCGGGGACTGGGAGCAACCGGTGGGCATCGCTTCTCGGCCTTTTGGCTAAGATCAAGTGTAGTATCTGTTCTTATCAGTTTAATATCTGATACGTCCCCTACCCGGGGACTTCAATATTAAGCCGATTTTTGGAACAGGGAGCCGGAGAAGGGGCTTGCTCCAACCGCTCCACGCATCGACCCGGTATTGCAGTACATTCGGGAACGGTGCTCCTCTCCATGTTTTGTGCTAAAGAAAGAGTCACTTTTGTATATCTCCTCTTATCGGTGAAAGACTGTCGCGCTGAAATGATATGCCGGGCATTGTCTCGGATTATTCTTTGGTTTCCTTTTTAGTTTGTTTGCAGTTTTCCCTCTGTCCCTAGCCACCCCTCAGCCCCTCGGGCAGCGGATTACCTCGGCCCTGTGTTTGGAGCTGGACGGGAGCGCCGGGAGTGGTGGAGGACGAGACGTCACGTTGCTCAGGTTTCTCTTCAAAACGAACAAATCTTTCGCCTTTTACTAAAGATTTCCGTGTAGAGGAAGACATCTGAGTTTGCACTATTTTTGGATGCTCCGTCTGCGGGATGGGGCAACTTTTTTTGTGTCCCAAGGAAAAGCAAGTATTCCTGGACTGTTATTAACCTGCTTATTACTCTGCTATTACTGCTTGGTTTCCTGTTTTCCTACGTGCTAGCAACTTGCTTAGCGAATGCCAGCTGTTTTACTTGGTCAGCGGTTGAGTAGGGAATAACAGGCAAGTAATCAGCAGTTTAACAACAGTCAGCTGCAGCTGCGGCAGCAAAGCATCGTGGGAGAGGTGGGCGGCACTTGGGGCGGAGTTCAACTGGGTCACATGTCCCACGGTTGTGGCTTTGGCAACTCGGGAGGGGGGCGGGGACTGGGAGCAACCGGTGGGCATCGCTTCTCGGCCTTTTGGCTAAGATCAAGTGTAGTATCTGTTCTTATCAGTTTAATATCTGATACGTCCCCTACCCGGGGACTTCAATATTAAGCCGATTTTTGGAACAGGGAGCCGGAGAAGGGGCTTGCTCCAACCGCTCCACGCATCGACCCGGTATTGCAGTACATTCGGGAACGGTGCTCCTCTCCATGTTTTGTGCTAAAGAAAGAGTCACTTTTGTATATCTCCTCTTATCGGTGAAAGACTGTCGCGCTGAAATGATATGCCGGGCATTGTCTCGGATTATTCTTTGGTTTCCTTTTTAGTTTGTTTGCAGTTTTCCCTCTGTCCCTAGCCACCCCTCAGCCCCTCGGGCAGCGGATTACCTCGGCCCTGTGTTTGGAGCTGGACGGGAGCGCCGGGAGTGGTGGAGGACGAGACGTCACGTTGCTCAGGTTTCTCTTCAAAACGAACAAATCTTTCGCCTTTTACTAAAGATTTCCGTGTAGAGGAAGACATCTGAGTTTGCACTATTTTTGGATGCTCCGTCTGCGGGATGGGGCAACTTTTTTTGTGTCCCAAGGAAAAGCAAGTATTCCTGGACTGTTATTAACCTGCTTATTACTCTGCTATTACTGCTTGGTTTCCTGTTTTCCTACGTGCTAGCAACTTGCTTAGCGAATGCCAGCTGTTTTACTTGGTCAGCGGTTGAGTAGGGAATAACAGGCAAGTAATCAGCAGTTTAACAACAGTCAGCTGCAGCTGCGGCAGCAAAGCATCGTGGGAGAGGTGGGCGGCACTTGGGGCGGAGTTCAACTGGGTCACATGTCCCACGGTTGTGGCTTTGGCAACTCGGGAGGGGGGCGGGGACTGGGAGCAACCGGTGGGCATCGCTTCTCGGCCTTTTGGCTAAGATCAAGTGTAGTATCTGTTCTTATCAGTTTAATATCTGATACGTCCCCTACCCGGGGACTTCAATATTAAGCCGATTTTTGGAACAGGGAGCCGGAGAAGGGGCTTGCTCCAACCGCTCCACGCATCGACCCGGTATTGCAGTACATTCGGGAACGGTGCTCCTCTCCATGTTTTGTGCTAAAGAAAGAGTCACTTTTGTATATCTCCTCTTATCGGTGAAAGACTGTCGCGCTGAAATGATATGCCGGGCATTGTCTCGGATTATTCTTTGGTTTCCTTTTTAGTTTGTTTGCAGTTTTCCCTCTGTCCCTAGCCACCCCTCAGCCCCTCGGGCAGCGGATTACCTCGGCCCTGTGTTTGGAGCTGGACGGGAGCGCCGGGAGTGGTGGAGGACGAGACGTCACGTTGCTCAGGTTTCTCTTCAAAACGAACAAATCTTTCGCCTTTTACTAAAGATTTCCGTGTAGAGGAAGACATCTGAGTTTGCACTATTTTTGGATGCTCCGTCTGCGGGATGGGGCAACTTTTTTTGTGTCCCAAGGAAAAGCAAGTATTCCTGGACTGTTATTAACCTGCTTATTACTCTGCTATTACTGCTTGGTTTCCTGTTTTCCTACGTGCTAGCAACTTGCTTAGCGAATGCCAGCTGTTTTACTTGGTCAGCGGTTGAGTAGGGAATAACAGGCAAGTAATCAGCAGTTTAACAACAGTCAGCTGCAGCTGCGGCAGCAAAGCATCGTGGGAGAGGTGGGCGGCACTTGGGGCGGAGTTCAACTGGGTCACATGTCCCACGGTTGTGGCTTTGGCAACTCGGGAGGGGGGCGGGGACTGGGAGCAACCGGTGGGCATCGCTTCTCGGCCTTTTGGCTAAGATCAAGTGTAGTATCTGTTCTTATCAGTTTAATATCTGATACGTCCCCTACCCGGGGACTTCAATATTAAGCCGATTTTTGGAACAGGGAGCCGGAGAAGGGGCTTGCTCCAACCGCTCCACGCATCGACCCGGTATTGCAGTACATTCGGGAACGGTGCTCCTCTCCATGTTTTGTGCTAAAGAAAGAGTCACTTTTGTATATCTCCTCTTATCGGTGAAAGACTGTCGCGCTGAAATGATATGCCGGGCATTGTCTCGGATTATTCTTTGGTTTCCTTTTTAGTTTGTTTGCAGTTTTCCCTCTGTCCCTAGCCACCCCTCAGCCCCTCGGGCAGCGGATTACCTCGGCCCTGTGTTTGGAGCTGGACGGGAGCGCCGGGAGTGGTGGAGGACGAGACGTCACGTTGCTCAGGTTTCTCTTCAAAACGAACAAATCTTTCGCCTTTTACTAAAGATTTCCGTGTAGAGGAAGACATCTGAGTTTGCACTATTTTTGGATGCTCCGTCTGCGGGATGGGGCAACTTTTTTTGTGTCCCAAGGAAAAGCAAGTATTCCTGGACTGTTATTAACCTGCTTATTACTCTGCTATTACTGCTTGGTTTCCTGTTTTCCTACGTGCTAGCAACTTGCTTAGCGAATGCCAGCTGTTTTACTTGGTCAGCGGTTGAGTAGGGAATAACAGGCAAGTAATCAGCAGTTTAACAACAGTCAGCTGCAGCTGCGGCAGCAAAGCATCGTGGGAGAGGTGGGCGGCACTTGGGGCGGAGTTCAACTGGGTCACATGTCCCACGGTTGTGGCTTTGGCAACTCGGGAGGGGGGCGGGGACTGGGAGCAACCGGTGGGCATCGCTTCTCGGCCTTTTGGCTAAGATCAAGTGTAGTATCTGTTCTTATCAGTTTAATATCTGATACGTCCCCTACCCGGGGACTTCAATATTAAGCCGATTTTTGGAACAGGGAGCCGGAGAAGGGGCTTGCTCCAACCGCTCCACGCATCGACCCGGTATTGCAGTACATTCGGGAACGGTGCTCCTCTCCATGTTTTGTGCTAAAGAAAGAGTCACTTTTGTATATCTCCTCTTATCGGTGAAAGACTGTCGCGCTGAAATGATATGCCGGGCATTGTCTCGGATTATTCTTTGGTTTCCTTTTTAGTTTGTTTGCAGTTTTCCCTCTGTCCCTAGCCACCCCTCAGCCCCTCGGGCAGCGGATTACCTCGGCCCTGTGTTTGGAGCTGGACGGGAGCGCCGGGAGTGGTGGAGGACGAGACGTCACGTTGCTCAGGTTTCTCTTCAAAACGAACAAATCTTTCGCCTTTTACTAAAGATTTCCGTGTAGAGGAAGACATCTGAGTTTGCACTATTTTTGGATGCTCCGTCTGCGGGATGGGGCAACTTTTTTTGTGTCCCAAGGAAAAGCAAGTATTCCTGGACTGTTATTAACCTGCTTATTACTCTGCTATTACTGCTTGGTTTCCTGTTTTCCTACGTGCTAGCAACTTGCTTAGCGAATGCCAGCTGTTTTACTTGGTCAGCGGTTGAGTAGGGAATAACAGGCAAGTAATCAGCAGTTTAACAACAGTCAGCTGCAGCTGCGGCAGCAAAGCATCGTGGGAGAGGTGGGCGGCACTTGGGGCGGAGTTCAACTGGGTCACATGTCCCACGGTTGTGGCTTTGGCAACTCGGGAGGGGGGCGGGGACTGGGAGCAACCGGTGGGCATCGCTTCTCGGCCTTTTGGCTAAGATCAAGTGTAGTATCTGTTCTTATCAGTTTAATATCTGATACGTCCCCTACCCGGGGACTTCAATATTAAGCCGATTTTTGGAACAGGGAGCCGGAGAAGGGGCTTGCTCCAACCGCTCCACGCATCGACCCGGTATTGCAGTACATTCGGGAACGGTGCTCCTCTCCATGTTTTGTGCTAAAGAAAGAGTCACTTTTGTATATCTCCTCTTATCGGTGAAAGACTGTCGCGCTGAAATGATATGCCGGGCATTGTCTCGGATTATTCTTTGGTTTCCTTTTTAGTTTGTTTGCAGTTTTCCCTCTGTCCCTAGCCACCCCTCAGCCCCTCGGGCAGCGGATTACCTCGGCCCTGTGTTTGGAGCTGGACGGGAGCGCCGGGAGTGGTGGAGGACGAGACGTCACGTTGCTCAGGTTTCTCTTCAAAACGAACAAATCTTTCGCCTTTTACTAAAGATTTCCGTGTAGAGGAAGACATCTGAGTTTGCACTATTTTTGGATGCTCCGTCTGCGGGATGGGGCAACTTTTTTTGTGTCCCAAGGAAAAGCAAGTATTCCTGGACTGTTATTAACCTGCTTATTACTCTGCTATTACTGCTTGGTTTCCTGTTTTCCTACGTGCTAGCAACTTGCTTAGCGAATGCCAGCTGTTTTACTTGGTCAGCGGTTGAGTAGGGAATAACAGGCAAGTAATCAGCAGTTTAACAACAGTCAGCTGCAGCTGCGGCAGCAAAGCATCGTGGGAGAGGTGGGCGGCACTTGGGGCGGAGTTCAACTGGGTCACATGTCCCACGGTTGTGGCTTTGGCAACTCGGGAGGGGGGCGGGGACTGGGAGCAACCGGTGGGCATCGCTTCTCGGCCTTTTGGCTAAGATCAAGTGTAGTATCTGTTCTTATCAGTTTAATATCTGATACGTCCCCTACCCGGGGACTTCAATATTAAGCCGATTTTTGGAACAGGGAGCCGGAGAAGGGGCTTGCTCCAACCGCTCCACGCATCGACCCGGTATTGCAGTACATTCGGGAACGGTGCTCCTCTCCATGTTTTGTGCTAAAGAAAGAGTCACTTTTGTATATCTCCTCTTATCGGTGAAAGACTGTCGCGCTGAAATGATATGCCGGGCATTGTCTCGGATTATTCTTTGGTTTCCTTTTTAGTTTGTTTGCAGTTTTCCCTCTGTCCCTAGCCACCCCTCAGCCCCTCGGGCAGCGGATTACCTCGGCCCTGTGTTTGGAGCTGGACGGGAGCGCCGGGAGTGGTGGAGGACGAGACGTCACGTTGCTCAGGTTTCTCTTCAAAACGAACAAATCTTTCGCCTTTTACTAAAGATTTCCGTGTAGAGGAAGACATCTGAGTTTGCACTATTTTTGGATGCTCCGTCTGCGGGATGGGGCAACTTTTTTTGTGTCCCAAGGAAAAGCAAGTATTCCTGGACTGTTATTAACCTGCTTATTACTCTGCTATTACTGCTTGGTTTCCTGTTTTCCTACGTGCTAGCAACTTGCTTAGCGAATGCCAGCTGTTTTACTTGGTCAGCGGTTGAGTAGGGAATAACAGGCAAGTAATCAGCAGTTTAACAACAGTCAGCTGCAGCTGCGGCAGCAAAGCATCGTGGGAGAGGTGGGCGGCACTTGGGGCGGAGTTCAACTGGGTCACATGTCCCACGGTTGTGGCTTTGGCAACTCGGGAGGGGGGCGGGGACTGGGAGCAACCGGTGGGCATCGCTTCTCGGCCTTTTGGCTAAGATCAAGTGTAGTATCTGTTCTTATCAGTTTAATATCTGATACGTCCCCTACCCGGGGACTTCAATATTAAGCCGATTTTTGGAACAGGGAGCCGGAGAAGGGGCTTGCTCCAACCGCTCCACGCATCGACCCGGTATTGCAGTACATTCGGGAACGGTGCTCCTCTCCATGTTTTGTGCTAAAGAAAGAGTCACTTTTGTATATCTCCTCTTATCGGTGAAAGACTGTCGCGCTGAAATGATATGCCGGGCATTGTCTCGGATTATTCTTTGGTTTCCTTTTTAGTTTGTTTGCAGTTTTCCCTCTGTCCCTAGCCACCCCTCAGCCCCTCGGGCAGCGGATTACCTCGGCCCTGTGTTTGGAGCTGGACGGGAGCGCCGGGAGTGGTGGAGGACGAGACGTCACGTTGCTCAGGTTTCTCTTCAAAACGAACAAATCTTTCGCCTTTTACTAAAGATTTCCGTGTAGAGGAAGACATCTGAGTTTGCACTATTTTTGGATGCTCCGTCTGCGGGATGGGGCAACTTTTTTTGTGTCCCAAGGAAAAGCAAGTATTCCTGGACTGTTATTAACCTGCTTATTACTCTGCTATTACTGCTTGGTTTCCTGTTTTCCTACGTGCTAGCAACTTGCTTAGCGAATGCCAGCTGTTTTACTTGGTCAGCGGTTGAGTAGGGAATAACAGGCAAGTAATCAGCAGTTTAACAACAGTCAGCTGCAGCTGCGGCAGCAAAGCATCGTGGGAGAGGTGGGCGGCACTTGGGGCGGAGTTCAACTGGGTCACATGTCCCACGGTTGTGGCTTTGGCAACTCGGGAGGGGGGCGGGGACTGGGAGCAACCGGTGGGCATCGCTTCTCGGCCTTTTGGCTAAGATCAAGTGTAGTATCTGTTCTTATCAGTTTAATATCTGATACGTCCCCTACCCGGGGACTTCAATATTAAGCCGATTTTTGGAACAGGGAGCCGGAGAAGGGGCTTGCTCCAACCGCTCCACGCATCGACCCGGTATTGCAGTACATTCGGGAACGGTGCTCCTCTCCATGTTTTGTGCTAAAGAAAGAGTCACTTTTGTATATCTCCTCTTATCGGTGAAAGACTGTCGCGCTGAAATGATATGCCGGGCATTGTCTCGGATTATTCTTTGGTTTCCTTTTTAGTTTGTTTGCAGTTTTCCCTCTGTCCCTAGCCACCCCTCAGCCCCTCGGGCAGCGGATTACCTCGGCCCTGTGTTTGGAGCTGGACGGGAGCGCCGGGAGTGGTGGAGGACGAGACGTCACGTTGCTCAGGTTTCTCTTCAAAACGAACAAATCTTTCGCCTTTTACTAAAGATTTCCGTGTAGAGGAAGACATCTGAGTTTGCACTATTTTTGGATGCTCCGTCTGCGGGATGGGGCAACTTTTTTTGTGTCCCAAGGAAAAGCAAGTATTCCTGGACTGTTATTAACCTGCTTATTACTCTGCTATTACTGCTTGGTTTCCTGTTTTCCTACGTGCTAGCAACTTGCTTAGCGAATGCCAGCTGTTTTACTTGGTCAGCGGTTGAGTAGGGAATAACAGGCAAGTAATCAGCAGTTTAACAACAGTCAGCTGCAGCTGCGGCAGCAAAGCATCGTGGGAGAGGTGGGCGGCACTTGGGGCGGAGTTCAACTGGGTCACATGTCCCACGGTTGTGGCTTTGGCAACTCGGGAGGGGGGCGGGGACTGGGAGCAACCGGTGGGCATCGCTTCTCGGCCTTTTGGCTAAGATCAAGTGTAGTATCTGTTCTTATCAGTTTAATATCTGATACGTCCCCTACCCGGGGACTTCAATATTAAGCCGATTTTTGGAACAGGGAGCCGGAGAAGGGGCTTGCTCCAACCGCTCCACGCATCGACCCGGTATTGCAGTACATTCGGGAACGGTGCTCCTCTCCATGTTTTGTGCTAAAGAAAGAGTCACTTTTGTATATCTCCTCTTATCGGTGAAAGACTGTCGCGCTGAAATGATATGCCGGGCATTGTCTCGGATTATTCTTTGGTTTCCTTTTTAGTTTGTTTGCAGTTTTCCCTCTGTCCCTAGCCACCCCTCAGCCCCTCGGGCAGCGGATTACCTCGGCCCTGTGTTTGGAGCTGGACGGGAGCGCCGGGAGTGGTGGAGGACGAGACGTCACGTTGCTCAGGTTTCTCTTCAAAACGAACAAATCTTTCGCCTTTTACTAAAGATTTCCGTGTAGAGGAAGACATCTGAGTTTGCACTATTTTTGGATGCTCCGTCTGCGGGATGGGGCAACTTTTTTTGTGTCCCAAGGAAAAGCAAGTATTCCTGGACTGTTATTAACCTGCTTATTACTCTGCTATTACTGCTTGGTTTCCTGTTTTCCTACGTGCTAGCAACTTGCTTAGCGAATGCCAGCTGTTTTACTTGGTCAGCGGTTGAGTAGGGAATAACAGGCAAGTAATCAGCAGTTTAACAACAGTCAGCTGCAGCTGCGGCAGCAAAGCATCGTGGGAGAGGTGGGCGGCACTTGGGGCGGAGTTCAACTGGGTCACATGTCCCACGGTTGTGGCTTTGGCAACTCGGGAGGGGGGCGGGGACTGGGAGCAACCGGTGGGCATCGCTTCTCGGCCTTTTGGCTAAGATCAAGTGTAGTATCTGTTCTTATCAGTTTAATATCTGATACGTCCCCTACCCGGGGACTTCAATATTAAGCCGATTTTTGGAACAGGGAGCCGGAGAAGGGGCTTGCTCCAACCGCTCCACGCATCGACCCGGTATTGCAGTACATTCGGGAACGGTGCTCCTCTCCATGTTTTGTGCTAAAGAAAGAGTCACTTTTGTATATCTCCTCTTATCGGTGAAAGACTGTCGCGCTGAAATGATATGCCGGGCATTGTCTCGGATTATTCTTTGGTTTCCTTTTTAGTTTGTTTGCAGTTTTCCCTCTGTCCCTAGCCACCCCTCAGCCCCTCGGGCAGCGGATTACCTCGGCCCTGTGTTTGGAGCTGGACGGGAGCGCCGGGAGTGGTGGAGGACGAGACGTCACGTTGCTCAGGTTTCTCTTCAAAACGAACAAATCTTTCGCCTTTTACTAAAGATTTCCGTGTAGAGGAAGACATCTGAGTTTGCACTATTTTTGGATGCTCCGTCTGCGGGATGGGGCAACTTTTTTTGTGTCCCAAGGAAAAGCAAGTATTCCTGGACTGTTATTAACCTGCTTATTACTCTGCTATTACTGCTTGGTTTCCTGTTTTCCTACGTGCTAGCAACTTGCTTAGCGAATGCCAGCTGTTTTACTTGGTCAGCGGTTGAGTAGGGAATAACAGGCAAGTAATCAGCAGTTTAACAACAGTCAGCTGCAGCTGCGGCAGCAAAGCATCGTGGGAGAGGTGGGCGGCACTTGGGGCGGAGTTCAACTGGGTCACATGTCCCACGGTTGTGGCTTTGGCAACTCGGGAGGGGGGCGGGGACTGGGAGCAACCGGTGGGCATCGCTTCTCGGCCTTTTGGCTAAGATCAAGTGTAGTATCTGTTCTTATCAGTTTAATATCTGATACGTCCCCTACCCGGGGACTTCAATATTAAGCCGATTTTTGGAACAGGGAGCCGGAGAAGGGGCTTGCTCCAACCGCTCCACGCATCGACCCGGTATTGCAGTACATTCGGGAACGGTGCTCCTCTCCATGTTTTGTGCTAAAGAAAGAGTCACTTTTGTATATCTCCTCTTATCGGTGAAAGACTGTCGCGCTGAAATGATATGCCGGGCATTGTCTCGGATTATTCTTTGGTTTCCTTTTTAGTTTGTTTGCAGTTTTCCCTCTGTCCCTAGCCACCCCTCAGCCCCTCGGGCAGCGGATTACCTCGGCCCTGTGTTTGGAGCTGGACGGGAGCGCCGGGAGTGGTGGAGGACGAGACGTCACGTTGCTCAGGTTTCTCTTCAAAACGAACAAATCTTTCGCCTTTTACTAAAGATTTCCGTGTAGAGGAAGACATCTGAGTTTGCACTATTTTTGGATGCTCCGTCTGCGGGATGGGGCAACTTTTTTTGTGTCCCAAGGAAAAGCAAGTATTCCTGGACTGTTATTAACCTGCTTATTACTCTGCTATTACTGCTTGGTTTCCTGTTTTCCTACGTGCTAGCAACTTGCTTAGCGAATGCCAGCTGTTTTACTTGGTCAGCGGTTGAGTAGGGAATAACAGGCAAGTAATCAGCAGTTTAACAACAGTCAGCTGCAGCTGCGGCAGCAAAGCATCGTGGGAGAGGTGGGCGGCACTTGGGGCGGAGTTCAACTGGGTCACATGCGCCAGGGTTGTGGCTTTGGCAACTGGGGAGGGGGGCGGGGACTGGGAGCAACCGGTGGGCATCGCTTCTCGGCCTTTTGGCTAAGATCAAGTGTAGTATCTGTTCTTATCAGTTTAATATCTGATACGTCCCCTACCCGGGGACTTCAATATTAAGCCGATTTTTGGAACAGGGAGCCGGAGAAGGGGCTTGCTCCAACCGCTCCACGCATCGACCCGGTATTGCAGTACATTCGGGAACGGTGCTCCTCTCCATGTTTTGTGCTAAAGAAAGAGTCACTTTTGTATATCTCCTCTTATCGGTGAAAGACTGTCGCGCTGAAATGATATGCCGGGCATTGTCTCGGATTATTCTTTGGTTTCCTTTTTAGTTTGTTTGCAGTTTTCCCTCTGTCCCTAGCCACCCCTCAGCCCCTCGGGCAGCGGATTACCTCGGCCCTGTGTTTGGAGCTGGACGGGAGCGCCGGGAGTGGTGGAGGACGAGACGTCACGTTGCTCAGGTTTCTCTTCAAAACGAACAAATCTTTCGCCTTTTACTAAAGATTTCCGTGTAGAGGAAGACATCTGAGTTTGCACTATTTTTGGATGCTCCGTCTGCGGGATGGGGCAACTTTTTTTGTGTCCCAAGGAAAAGCAAGTATTCCTGGACTGTTATTAACCTGCTTATTACTCTGCTATTACTGCTTGGTTTCCTGTTTTCCTACGTGCTAGCAACTTGCTTAGCGAATGCCAGCTGTTTTTACTTGGTCAGCGGTTGAGTAGGGAATAACAGGCAAGTAATCAGCAGTTTAACAACAGTCAGCTGCAGCTGCGGCAGCAAAGCATCGTGGGAGAGGTGGGCGGCACTTGGGGCGGAGTTCAACTGGGTCACATGTCCCACGGTTGTGGCTTTGGCAACTCGGGAGGGGGGCGGGGGCTGGGAGCAACCGGTGGGCATCGCTTCTCGGCCTTTTGGCTAAGATCAAGTGTAGTATCTGTTCTTATCAGTTTAATATCTGATACGTCCCCTACCCGGGGACTTCAATATTAAGCCGATTTTTGGAACAGGGAGCCGGAGAAGGGGCTTGCTCCAACCGCTCCACGCATCGACCCGGTATTGCAGTACATTCGGGAACGGTGCTCCTCTCCATGTTTTGTGCTAAAGAAAGAGTCACTTTTGTATATCTCCTCTTATCGGTGAAAGACTGTCGCGCTGAAATGATATGCCGGGCATTGTCTCGGATTATTCTTTGGTTTCCTTTTTAGTTTGTTTGCAGTTTTCCCTCTGTCCCTAGCCACCCCTCGCCCCCTCGGGCAGCGGATTACCTCGGCCCTGTGTTTGGAGCTGGACGGGAGCGCCGGGAGTGGTGGAGGACGAGACGTCACGTTGCTCAGGTTTCTCTTCAAAACGAACAAATCTTTCGCCTTTTACTAAAGATTTCCGTGTAGAGGAAGACATCTGAGTTTGCACTATTTTTGGATGCTCCGTCTGCGGGATGGGGCAACTTTTTTTGTGTCCCAAGGAAAAGCAAGTATTCCTGGACTGTTATTAACCTGCTTATTACTCTGCTATTACTGCTTGGTTTCCTGTTTTCCTACGTGCTAGCAACTTGCTTAGCGAATGCCAGCTGTTTTACTTGGTCAGCGGTTGAGTAGGGAATAACAGGCAAGTAATCAGCAGTTTAACAACAGTCAGCTGCAGCTGCGGCAGCAAAGCATCGTGGGAGAGGTGGGCGGCACTTGGGGCGGAGTTCAACTGGGTCACATGTCCCACGGTTGTGGCTTTGGCAACTCGGGAGGGGGGGGGGGACTGGGAGCAACCGGTGGGCATCGCTTCTCGGCCTTTTGGCTAAGATCAAGTGTAGTATCTGTTCTTATCAGTTTAATATCTGATACGTCCCCTACCCGGGGACTTCAATATTAAGCCGATTTTTGGAACAGGGAGCCGGAGAAGGGGCTTGCTCCAACCGCTCCACGCATCGACCCGGTATTGCAGTACATTCGGGAACGGTGCTCCTCTCCATGTTTTGTGCTAAAGAAAGAGTCACTTTTGTATATCTCCTCTTATCGGTGAAAGACTGTCGCGCTGAAATGATATGCCGGGCATTGTCTCGGATTATTCTTTGGTTTCCTTTTTAGTTTGTTTGCAGTTTTCCCTCTGTCCCTAGCCACCCCTCAGCCCCTCGGGCAGCGGATTACCTCGGCCCTGTGTTTGGAGCTGGACGGGAGCGCCGGGAGTGGTGGAGGACGAGACGTCACGTTGCTCAGGTTTCTCTTCAAAACGAACAAATCTTTCGCCTTTTACTAAAGATTTCCGTGTAGAGGAAGACATCTGAGTTTGCACTATTTTTGGATGCTCCGTCTGCGGGATGGGGCAACTTTTTTTGTGTCCCAAGGAAAAGCAAGTATTCCTGGACTGTTATTAACCTGCTTATTACTCTGCTATTACTGCTTGGTTTCCTGTTTTCCTACGTGCTAGCAACTTGCTTAGCGAATGCCAGCTGTTTTACTTGGTCAGCGGTTGAGTAGGGAATAACAGGCAAGTAATCAGCAGTTTAACAACAGTCAGCTGCAGCTGCGGCAGCAAAGCATCGTGGGAGAGGTGGGCGGCACTTGGGGCGGAGTTCAACTGGGTCACATGTCCCACGGTTGTG
>JARABX010000459.1:0-28155 GCA_029721435.1 Gymnothorax reevesii
AACGATTACTTTGCATGAGGGTAGCATTTTTTGACAAGGGAGCAAAATTTGTCAGAACACCGGCTGAGCAAGATTCCCGAAAAATATATAGGCGCGCTATCGCATGGTTTGGAGGGCTTATCGCGCAACTTCGGCAAGATTCTTTCGAAATTTTTCTGGAATTTCACCCAGCCTGCTGACTTGCAAACGCCTCGAACGCGCCCTAAAAACTGCGGCCGCCTCACTGTCGCGATTTTATCGCCGTCCACTTTTGTAGTATGTCAGAGCATGGCGGGAACTGATGTGAAGTCATTTCACGTCCGTTAAACAGCTTAGGTTGAAGCGAGTCCACACTAATTTCCCTAACCTTAACCTTAACTCTGACCCTTAACCCCAAACCGAGCCCTGAAGCTAACCCTAAATTTAACTTGTCCCTTACCCTAAATGTCAGTTTGGTGGATGGAATTAAGGGACGACCCCAAGAAGTGCGACTTTCGAAGGATGCAGCCAACATTATGAGACGCACCCTCTGGCTGCTGTAACAGGGCTCCATACCAGTTCAAAACAAAGTGCTCCCATCACTTCTCTCCAATCAAGTAAGCCCCCTGAATGACGTAGCACGCGAGGAGGAAAGGTTGAGCGTGCTCGAATAGAGAACTAAAGTGATGATTTCACTGCTACTTAGCTTCTGGTGTCAAAATAAAAAACCCGATGGGAATTTATAATGGGGTATGGACGCTTTCCAGCATTGCTCAAACTCGTGTTAATTTTAAGGGCTGCCTCGCTCCGAGATTAGCCTTCGGGGTACAGGGATACAAATGATCACAACAAATTTGTAGTTTATTGCCAGAAATTATATGTTTTTGCACTTGCAGTCCAGTTTGGCGGCACAGTGGTTAGCACTACTGCCACACAGCAAGAAGGTTGTGGGTTCAAATCTGGCCTGGGGCCTTTCTGTGTGGAGAGAAAAAAAAAAAATGTAGTTTACCACCATCAGAGTGTGAATGAATAATGTATCCTTGTGAAGTGTCTTTGAGTGCCCAGAAAGCAGAAAAGCGCTATATAAAATTGATGTATTATTAGTTTGTAGTCCACTTCTGTGAACTACATATCCACTACACAAGGGGGCGAGTACCCAGTGATTTGTTCCCAGGCAATGGGGTACCTCAGTTTCGGCAAATATTCACACTGTACCACGACGGAAGCCGATCAGTGCCCTAAATTGCCGTTGTCTGTGTCTGTGCCACCGTTACTACATATAGCAGGCCACTATTAGCGAGCTACATGTCTAGACATGCATGGATCACAATGAAGAGTTATCTTGCCATTTAACTAGGTAGCCAGCTAGCATTTAGCTACACTCGCGGACAGAGGTCATGTTGCACTTTCTGATTGTCCGTCATTGTGATGGACAGGGGCTTAAAAATTCCGTCATAATCAATTATTATCCGTCATTGTAATTTTATTTTTTTTTAATGATAATTGTTTATTTTTTATAAAATAGACAGAATAATTTATAGATTACGCATTAGCTGATGCCGACAGTGATTCATGTAGACACACATTGCGCACTGAGTTAAATACAGCACTGCGTGGATTTTAAAACTTATTGCTGTTTGAACTTTATAAGACATCATCAATGATTTCTCCCCCCACACAGTAACAGTGCGCAAATGAACAATGTTTTCAGTTATTGCTGGGCCTCACTAAGCCTAACAACCGCAGTCTCGCCAAGCGGTCCTACGAAGCTGCTTATCAACTCGTTATGTCAACCAGGGCTTTGTCAACCTAGATATTTGCGTGTTCACATAACAGAGATGGTGTTTGTTGCATATGACTAATCGTCAACCAGCAGCAGAGCAGCATATTTTACCAATGAAGAGCAAATAATCATATTACAAAAATATGAGGAATACAGGATCTTAGACCAGAAATGCTAAGTCTCTCGCCTCTTAGTGGCATTCACCTTCCTGTGCCGTAGTCAGCAATTATTCAATCAACACAAACCAAAGAAATTTACTCGCAGAATTCAAGTCATTGTGCATTAAGTTAATCAGTCTCACGTGCATTATGGTGGATTTCCCCACAAGTGACACGGAAATAAATTCTGACTTAGAAATTCTGATGCTTGTCTTTACTGAAGGATTGAAAGCAATGGAATTGCATAAAGATGTTTCATATGGTCTTATTTCATTCAAACGATCATGAAACGCATGCATTGTTTCCAATCCCTGAGTAAAGAGAAGCACGAGAAGTCCGAAGTCATAAACGGTTTCCATGCTGAGGTCCACCTTCATGCAAGGGAAACTGAAACTTCAATTCACAAGGATTTTAATTCCGTGTGAGAATCTCATTAATAAGCGTTCATTGAATAATTGTGGACTGCGGTGAATAAGCCTAAAAATGCGAGAGACTTGGCATCTCTGTCATACAGACCAAAGACAATGCTTGAGACTATATGACACCCACCACCAATTGGACGGGGGTGTGAATTACATAATGTCAAAATGACCGACGGCCTTCAAAATTTTCCATCATTGTTAAAAAAAAAAAATCTGTCAATGACGGAAAATATTTGGTTAACTCAACCTCTGCTCGTGAACCACCTAGCTAGTGAGATTATAAAATTTTGTGCACATAGCTAAATCGATAGAAACAGTAAATGGTTAGTTTAATCTCACTTACTGTTATTTAGCTAGCTAGCTAGCATTAAAATTTACTGAATATAAATGGCTCAGCTGGCGAAATAGCTAGTGAAGTCAATAAAAATGGCAAATAGCCATTATTTGGCTACTTGGCTATCATTGAGCCAGGAACATTTCGCAAGCTGGCAATTACATATAGCTACCTAATATGACAGTAGTCAGCTACCAAACTTATTAAACTAGCTCGCTGGTTAAGTTAGCCAGCTAACAGTCAGTCTGTTTGCTTGGCCAGCCTCACATGGTGAATATTAATCGCTACAAACAGTGAGTAGCGATTATTTTGGCACTTAACTAGATGACCAAGCAGACCTGAATCAGCAACATAGCTTGGTCAGTTTTGCGTTGACAAAGCTGATTAGCTAGCTACCGAGTTTTTCCGAAAACAAACTTGACCAAAGATGCTTGACAATTAAAGTAAATTGTCGCTAGTCATAAAACTTAATATCTAGCAAGTAAACATACTAAATAGAACATAGAATGGCTCACTAATTGACTACCTCACCAGGCTAATCAAACAATTAGCTATGGCAAGGTGCAAGGTAATTTCTAACACATTTTGAATGAGTTCTGCCCGGGAATCAGGAGGATCATGGGAAGTGTAGTTTTTAGACTACAAATAGGATTAGCATGGTGGCAAAAAATTAAAGTCATTTAAATTACAGCTGACTCTGGTCATGAAACACGACATTTGTTGTTACTGGGAAATATGACGTAAAATCTCGAAATCGATGGAGGCTTGAAAACAAAGGAAAGTGCTTCAAAATTGAATTTTAAAAAAAGTCTATGGGTAAAATAAATTGGAAATTTTACTTCTGACATCAGTGTGACATCATCACTTTACTACTCTATTGGGTGACCCTCGCGTTTCTCCTACACTTCTTCTTTTGAGTTTTGAGGTAGTATGGACGCTACAAGGCATATTACTGCTCTCCGCAGATTCAAAATTAACTACACCTTATCGAGAAAATAAAAATAAAAAACCACCAACTACCTATCCTGTCCCCATTCTGAAACCCCCTTTCCTAAACTTTACTTTCCTGTCTCCTGACCCCCGCTAAACCCTCACTCCAAAATCCTTTGAATGTCTTCCCCTTTGACATTCATTATTCCTAAAAATTCTCGTGCTGCGTCAACCACCATCTTGATTCTCTCTGTTCTGCTTTCAAGGTCTCTTGAACAAATCACCACCATTGCTATAAAAGCCAAAAAGTGTTTTCTATCCATTCAAATTAAATCCCTGTCTAGTTTTCTAATTTCCTGAACCCTAGCCCGCTCTTTCCCCATCTTCTTTTTCCACCTGCACCCACTTTTTTGCCTCTGCTGCATAAGACATTCTCCCCTGTGTTCTTATTCTTTGCACCTCCCGTTCCTTTTTTCTTCTTTTACACTCCCATGGTCCAATTTCATGGCTTCCCCACACTACATCCATCCTTGCCAAATCTTCTACATCTGTGTATCAACCTCTGCATACTGCTGCCACGTGCCCATACTCTTGATACCAGTAGCATCTAAGTGGAGCCCGTGCGTATTCCTGAATTCTGTTGCTGAAGTCATCTAAAAATATGCTTTCGGATAACTCAGTCTTAAATTCCAAAAGAACTCTTAGGCTTTGCTGCTCCATTCCTTCCCTTCGAGTTTTCAGCCTCTTTGCCTCAAGAACTCCCTCCACATTCAAGAAAGCACTGGCCTTTATAGATAGCGGAGTGCCGCTTATAACCCCTTAATGTTTTTGTTTCTTTTCATTGGAAAACAAACCACACTCTTAAGATCAATCATTGTAATTTTAAATAGCTTATCATATTGTCTCTTATTTCTACATTCCACTACTATTGTTCCACCCAGTATTGCTCTCATTGCCTTTACATCTCCGATTTCATTTTTTATTAATGCTCCTACTTCGTACATACCTCTATAAAGACTGTTTGCAGGACTGCCAAATACTGCAACCTTCATTTCCACAACATATTCCTTTTCCTCACACTCATTCCCACTTCCCTTTTGCCTTTTCTTTTTAGAACCTTCTGCCACGTCACACTCCATTTTGCCAAAACCGTTTGCCCGTTACACAAACTCAAACCAAAACCCGTTCTTCCGCACATAAGCATTAGTCAACAAGCTAATGGGAAGTTTAGGTAAGCATGGAGCTGACTGAGTCAGTTGTCTGTACACTGAACCTTTTTCAGTTGACATGGACTCTTCTCATAAGAAAGAAGGCAGCGTGCTCTTCTAATCGCTGCAGCACTGACTCATTGGTGTATTAGCCAGCAGCCAAACTTCTATCACGTCTGCCGCTTACATCAGCAGCTAGTTAAGAGCTAGTTTTTATGACCGTCAGACTGTGATGGTCCTGCCCTGCAGTTCCTCCCCCCTCCTGCTGTCTGCACCTCCACTTCAACAAGCCACACCTGTTGCTTGTTGAGGTGGAGATGCAATAAAGAGTATTTAAGCACTACACGTCCAGTTTGGCAGTGCAGCTGCATTCTGTGTCCTGAGCCCTGATGTTATTGTTTTTGCCGCTGCTCCTCTCATGTTTGCTTTTATCTTTTAAAGTAAAGATTTTTATATTTTTACTCAGCCTGTGCATGTGGGTCCCTTCATCTTCTTTTGGGTACATGGTCCCAGTGCCCGCCGGCTTATTGTCCTCTGCCGACGGGGGCAAAACCATGACGTAGGCAGGCGGTGATTCATGACCCCTTTTGATTTGTCCCAAAATTTTATTTATTTATTTATTTTTTTTTTATTGACAGATCACAAAAACAAAAATCACATTTTCTATCCTTAATAGGGACTGCTTGTTAGGGGGTCCTAGAATATTTGGGTCAAAATCAGCCAAAATGGCAAAATCACCAAAATTAGGTTTTTGAATGCTTGTATTTCTATGCTCCCTGAGTGAGCCGAATGATTTTCATTTGTGTTCCTTAACTGTGAGAAGGGTGTTCTGTAAGTTTGAGAGCAGTGTGGAAAGCAACTTTGTTAATAGGCTGCCACTTGGTGGCAAAATTGGAACTAAACTGCAAAAAGTAGCACTTTCAAATAACCTTATCTCACAAATAAAGTAAAGGAAGCAAATCCTGCAAGTTTCATGAAAATTGGAGAAAGTTCCCAATTTACCATATTTGGCTTTTTCGTGAAGTGGCCTAACAAAAATGGTGCAAAAAAGGTTAATAGCGAAACCAGCCACGGAACTCACTTTACCACTGACACTAGAGATACTGAGTGACAACGTGAGCCATATTTCATTAATTTTGTCTTAGGGTGCATGGAGAAATCGCTGTGCGAAAATGTGGTAATTTCACCTTTCGCCGGCAAAAAGCGCCCCCTATACTTGTGCGCCCTAAGTCACCTGCCGTAATTTTTATCGAAATCCAAAGAAGAGGTGCTGACCTATCGTGACATGCATAATATACCTTGGTTAACTTAGGGCGCAAGCCACACAACCCCTGGGAAAGTGTGCATAATTACAAAAAGTAGTGATTTGCAACGCCACCTATGGGCTGCACCCGTAGTCAACCGCCAAAATTTTTACATTTTCGGAGAGTCCATACCCGATAGACTTGCACAAATGGAAATCAATTTGGCTCACTAAGGGCGCACAGAAATACAAGCATTCAAAAACCTAATTTTAGTGATTTTGCCATTTTGGCTGATTTTGACCTCGAGATTCCAGGACCCCCTAAAAAAGCAGACCCTATTAAGGATAGAAAATGTGAATTTTGTTCGTTTTTAACATCTAACATTTATCAATAAAAAAATTTCGGACAAATCCAAAGGGCATGAATCACCTTCAAATGAAATCTGCCTGACTCTTATAAAAACTGGCTCTTAATGTTTTCATGAAAAATGAAGTACTGCAACAGTCCTCACGGATACTATAGGCTACAGCAACCATGGATTGTACGGTTACATACTTAAATTCAAAGTAAATGCCTCCCACTCCTGAACATCGCTACTTGCCTGCGCACCTGTCATATACTGTTGCACACTGACACACTGCTCGGACACAATTCAAGTTACTTTTGTATGCCGTTTTCCCTGCCAGTATTCTCCCTTTTGCCCTCGCAAATAAAATGGCAGAGATCAAAATTTTACCAAGGGAGAATAAGCATAGCATTGTGGGCAATAACGAAGCTCGGAGAGATGATTTCTGTTAGCTCCATCTGTGGGAGGAAAACCGAGGGCTACAGCAAATGAAATTCACTGGAGGGTGAGTGTGCACAAAGAGGCAAGCATTTTTTGGGTTAGAACCCAGCCATGGACGACCTCCACCAAGGGAACTCCACAGTGGAGTTGGAGACCTTCTGACCTCCAATGTCAAGCCAGAAATCATGTAACCTTCATTTAAAGGCCAGATGTTCCATCACCAACACAAGCCCAGTCATCAATTGTCATTTGAAGGGATTCTTCTAATTTTATACAAATGAGAATCGATGACCGTATAGGAGCGAATCAACCAGAGTGCTGGTTTAAAACAATATTCCTCCGAAATCCTCAATTCACTGAAGCTTCTTTGCAATATTAAAACTTTGGATACAAACAAGTGCATAATATTAAAGTAAATGGTTAATATTCACCCAGTTCTGTAGTACAATGTCCAAGGTAGTCCTAATAAAAGTCCGAATACGGTGATGGATTGGTCTCAATGGAGATATCCAAGAAAGTCCAAGAATTTCTCTTTCCCTTGATGTAGCTGAGAAGGAAATTTGCTCAACCAACGATGTAGAATAAGAAACACCCGCTTGATTGAATCCAATATTTGCTGAGTTGAGTAAATGTTGTAATGTTCCTGAGATCTGCTAAATCTAAGATTAACTGCCCCACAGGTCTGCAAGTATTTATATACCCAATAGAACTTTCCAGAAGTCTCCAGTCCTCTTCGTTTCTATCTTGTTTGAGAACCTTCCACGTTTGTGTAATCGCTCTCAGTCTTGGGCCAGTATAGTCCAGTTGTAACTAGAACTTTTAGAATGGTTAAAAAATGTATAGAATTTTCCAGGCTGTTTCACAAAACACGAGACTATTCTATATACATGGACAATTAGTACTGTACAGTGATGATTATACACCACCACTTTCATCTAAAAGAGGTCCTAATATATTACTTCGCCATAATTTTTTGGTGAAAATTTGTAAAAAAAATACTATTGTAAGCAATGAGAACCATAAAAAAAAATCTGGTGCACTCAGATATCAAGAAAGTCTCCAATGGCACTAGCTAAAAGAACTGACAGCTTTTGACGCTACTGCGTCTTCATCCGATTCAAACAATTCAGGAGGAAAATTAAAGATTTTCGACATGTACGCCTAATAGTCAATTAACCAGAAATCACAATGATAAAACATGGGCCTTAATATGAAACAACCAATTATCTCCACAGATAAGCAAAATATTGCCATTCACTAAAACAAATCACATACAAATAGGTATCACCCTGAAAGGACATCATTCACAAAAACAAAAAAAAAACAAACATGAAAGACTGAGTTCCTCTTTGAGACCACAAGGTTCAACCATGTTCAGGATATAAATCCAAAATGCCTCTCCTTGTGGCATAAGATTTACAATATCACCTCTCCTTGGCCATAGGCTAATTTTTTTTTTAAATCCCGCCGACGCAAAGATGCGATAGAACCACGATTAGCTTGCACATCGTGAAGTGCAATAGCACAATCAAGGTTTTCAGTGCGAATTGCCGCATTCTAATTAAAAGAGCTCTCCATTCTGTCAGTACTGCTTTCTGATGGGCCGAAGAGATCGGCGGTATCCCCTCATCTTAAAACAATGAATTAATTCACTACATTTAGACTGAAATTCTTCACCCGTACTACAGTTCCTGCGCATTCGCAAAAATTGCCCGAGTGGGATCTTGCTGATCAAGTGTTTGGGATGATTATTATCAGCCCTTGGCAGGCAGCACTGCTTTAAAAACCGACATCATTCTGTAGAGGATATTACCACGTGGGCTCAGGAACACTTCGAAAAACCATTGTCAGTTAACACAGTTTGTCGCTACATCTGCAAGTGCAAGTTAAAACTCTACCATGCAAAGTGAAAGCCATAACAACAATAAGATAAATAATATATATCATGGCAATAAAATCATGGCTTAGATAGGATTGATTTGCGTTATTAATGGGACAGGGACAAAGAGGAAAGCATGGCAAGATTTTTGCACCTCTTTTGGAGGAAGCAGTGAAATAGGGTCAGTATGGGCGGTTTTTCAATAAATGATGGGAAAGGGCAGATTCTTCTTGGGAATCCCAGAGTTAGTGGATAGAGATGCAACAGTGACAACAAATAGAAAGGCAAATATGCTTGATAAGGCATTTATTAAAATCAATAGAGGAGTCCAATTAAGCAATGAGAGTAAAAGACAGCTTAAGGAAATGTAAAGTGAGCATAAAGGTTTATTGAGGAGGATAAGCGACACAAAACAGACCATGGATGTGGAATTTACCATGCAGGAACTGAGGAGGGTGCTGGAGGGATGTGGGAGAATGGCTCCTGGAGAAGATGGAGCTTGCCATGAGATGATAAAGGAGAAAATGTGAAGGGAGCTATACTTCAGTTCTATATAATAAAATTTGGAATAATGACCCCTTACCTAAAAGTTGTAAATGTGCAATGTACTACCTATAGCAGTAAAGTCCCGTGCCAAGTGGTGTCGACCTTGACATTGAGAAGGCCTTAGATGTCATGTGAAGGGAAGGGATGTTAATCAAGTTGAATGGGAATCAGAGTTTGTTTGTATAATTGGATTGTGGATTTTCTTTTTGATCGAGGAATATGAGTAAGAGTGGGATCAGAGTTGTCAAATATATTTGAAGTGGATAATAGTACAACCCCAATTCCAAAAAAGTTGGGATGCTGAAAATTGTAAATTAAAACAGAATGCAAATATTTTCAAATCTCATAAACCCATATTTTATTCACAATAGATCATAGACAACATACAACCCCAATTCCGAAATAGTTGGGACAAAATGTTAATTGTGAATAAAATCAAAATTCAATGACTTTCAGATTGCATGAGCCAATATGTTATTTACAATAGAACATAGATCACTTTTCAAATGTTGAAACTGAGACATTTTCCATTTTTATCCACAAAATGAGGTTATTTCAAATTTTCTGGCTCAAAAATGTTGGGACACAGGCAAAAAAGGGCTCAAAAAGCAATTAATATATAGGAGAATCAGCTGAAAGAATATTTAGCAGGTAATTAAGTTAACTGGCATCAGGTGTGTAACATGATTGACTATTAAAGGGATGTCTTAGAGAGGCCAAGTCTCTCAGAAGTAAAGATGGCCAGAGGCTCTCCTACTTGAGAAGGCTTGCGTAAAAAAATTGTGGAATACTTCAAAAACAATGTTCCTCAACGTTAAATTTCGAAGGCTTCGAAGATCTCATCATCGACAGGGCATAACATCATCAAAAGATTCAGAAAAACTGGAAAAATCTCGGTGGGTAAGGGACAAGGCCGAAGACCCTTATTGGATGCCCGTGATCTTCGGGCCCACAGACACCACCACTGCATCACTCACCGGCATGATTCTGTCTTTGACATTACGAAATGGGCCCAGGAATACTTCAAGAAGCCACTGTCTGTAAACACAGTCCGCTGTGCCATCCACAGATGCCACCTGAAACTCTATCATGCAAAAAGGAACCCATTTTTGAGCATGATCCAGAAGCACCGCCCTGTTCTTTGAGCCAAGGTGCATTTAAAATGGACTGTAGCAAAGTGGCAAAGTGTCCTGTGGTCAGACGAGTCCAAATTTGACATTCTTGTTGGAAATCATGGGCATTGTGTCCTCTGGGCTGAAGAGGAGAAAGACCATCCCTCCCGTTATCAGCGTTCAGTTCAAAAGCCAGCATCTCTGATGGTATGGGGATGTATTAGTGCATATGGTGTGGGGCAATTGCATGTTTTAAAAAGCAACATGAATGCTGAAAGGTATATCAAGTTTTTACAGCAACATATGCTCCCCTCCAGACGACATCAATTCCAGGGAAGGCCTTGTGTATATCAGCAGGACAATGCAAAACCACATACAGCAGCTATTACAACAGCTTGGCTTTGTAGTAGAAGAGTCAGTATGCTGAACTGACCTGCCTGCAGTCCTAATCTTTCACCAATTCAGAACATTTGGTGCATAATTAAATGAAAAGTCCATCAAAGGAGACCTAAATCTCTTCAGCAGCTGGAAGCCTGTATTAAACAAGAGTGGGATCAAATTCCAATGGCTAAACTCAAGAAATTTTTCTCCTCAATGCCCAGATGCCTCCGCTCTGTGTTAAAAAGAAGAGGGGATGCTACACTATGGTAAACAGGCCCCTGTCTTAACTTTTTTGAGACCTATAGCAGCCATCAAATTTGAAATGAGCCCTTTTTGTGGATATGATTGTAGATTCCTCTGTTTCAACATTTGCTATGTTATCTCTGATCTATAGTGAATAAAATATGGCTGGTGTGATTTGAAAGTCATTGCTTTATGATTTTATTCACAATTTACAATTTGTCCCAACTATTTCAAAATTTGGGTTGTATCAGATGTTGAAAGTGAGACATTTTACCATTTCATGAAAAATACTAGCTCATTTTGGAGTTGATGGCAGCACACATGATAGATTTTAACTAAGCCCGACTTAACCACTTTCTGCAGATGTAGACGCCCGCATCTATAGACCTGCAAATTGGAAGCACGCTGTTACTGTACTCGATCACTAAATGGCACCCCCGGATCAGTTATTGAATGTTCACAAGCAAGCAGACCTCGAACGCGGTTCTGAATATGGGGAAGTTCACTCCACGCCCTGTTTTTCAAGAGCTGCATGAATTAAACTCCTCAGCTAAGCCTGATGTGCAAACTGGTCAGTATCCTTGCCTATCGTATCGATCCAGCAGTTTAAAAAAACGATGTCTTGACACAGAAAAAATCGCTATCCTCTGTAGCAACCAGATAAGCCACAGTGAGCCAACAGTATTCCAAGTAATGGTTCAGAAAAATCAGTTTTCTGAGGCAAAAAAATCGACATGGTATTGATTCTCTCACATTCTACTTTTAATAACTGTCGTCACGTACAAAAAAAAAATCGTAGTTCCCTACCGTGGATTTACGCGCAGATCCATTCATTGACAAATCCAGCGCTTCCTTATATCCACCCGAGTACTGGCGTTGATAGCCAATCACTCAACCATACACTCAGGGTTTTCTGCGTAATTGTATAGTTGCACTTCATGCCCTCGCAAAGCTAACCTGGTAAAAATGTATTGATTGGCTCGTTTCTTATCCAAATCCCGAGTGTTTAAACATTTTAGAGTAAGTGAAACACATTTGATTGGACAAACACAGAGCATACAAACCTATGCGTATCAGCATGTTCGGTTGTATCCTGTCTACGTTATGCACATTACGCGGTTAAAATAGACGCGATTTATAGAAAACACGTTCGCAAAACTGGCCTTGAAGTGTTCAGTTACATTTATAGGATCTAAATGAGATAAGGATATGGTCAATTGGAATTATGTAGAATGAAACCGGACCGGAGGGTCCCTCCTACTGGATACATCGGTCTCTAGAGCAGGGATTCATGAAAAAGGTGAGGCTGATACTTTGTTATTTTTTGTTGTTGTTGTTGTTGTTTTGTTTTTGGAATGTATACGTACTCAACAAAGTCGAATGTCGAGGTTTTTTTTCCTGTTTAAAACGCGAACTGCCCGTGCATTTGGGTGGACCCCCTGGTACGTTCATTGCACGTTTCTTTTGAATCCAGGGAGGCAATGGATTGTTCCCTGAAAGTGGAGTGTCTGTTCTGTTAAAATAAGGTATATTTCAGAATTCAGATATTACTGAGTTAGTGAGTTGCACTTGTTCCTTATAAGTGTTGAAATGAGTTTGTGAGCTTAAAAGAGGGGACTGGTAGCTTCCATTACAGGGTGAATGTTCTAACCGTTTAATAAGAAGTTTATTTAATGCGTGTTTGTGCTGGCTTGGGGCACTTTAAAGTAAAATGGCCAAAACTCTAAACTTTATTATGGAGAAAAGGCATGTTTTGGAGTGGTTACTGATGACCATTGATGTTCAACTGCACTGAGATTGATAAATTCATACTAAACTCAACCAGAAAATCATTTGTTCATATTAAATTTCATGCCTTAAAACTTTATTTGTGTTATATACATGATTTTTTTATGATTTGACTGGACTTCATTTTGAGACTTCGGGGAGACACTTGGATAGCTGTATAATTTGGCTAAAAGCATGTAGGTAATCTAGAATGTAATGTTGAAGATGAATTGTACTTGTGGTCAAGGAGTTTATGATCCCAGAAATGTATAGTTTTAAGCCCCAGCAGTTTTTCAATCCTCAGAATTATTTTTTTTGCAATTTCAATGGTGAATTCTCATGAAGATTTTTTATGTTTGCAGCTCATTTTCTCTACCATAATCATGAAAATTAACTGAAATACTATGTAATTCTAAATGCTGTAAGTGTCTTTTCAGAATTGAGCCACATTTTTCCTCTTTATGAAGCTTTAATCTTGAATTATACAGCATTAAAGTGGGTAACCCAAAAATAGCCAAATTTGGCTTCTGCACAAAGGGGTTAATCTGATACTCCTGTTGATGTGGGGTTTAAATCAGTTTTAGTTTCTGAAGGTGAGGTTTCGTTAAACCTCAATCTAAGTGTATTCTAAGGCTGGTTTAACTTTAAACCTGGTGTCTGGATTGAAACTGGAGTCCAACTGCCCTGGAGACATAGTCTGCTTTTACTGCAGAAGTGCAGTAGAGTGCAAGTTTCTGGTACGGTTTCTATGTGATCTGTGTGATCAGTGTTTGTCCTTTGTCTGCTAAATCATCAAAATCCAAAAGCTGTAACGGAGAGGTGTGTCCAATCTTAGCTGTGAAGGGCAATTAGGGTGCAGATCTTTATTACAGCCCTGGACTACAAAAGCTGATACAGCTAAGGAAGTGATCAGGGGGTTCAGTCAAGCCCTTTATAATTGCAAGCAGGTGTATTAGTGCTGTGCTGTCACAAAAACCAGCGACCATACTGGCTCTTTATGTATAAGATTGGACACCCCTGCCTTTAGGCTAATTGGGAAGCAGGGAAAAGCACTCATTTGTAAAATTAGAGTTAAACCAAACTTTAACCATCCCTAAGGCTAGTTGAGAATTAGACTGAGGTCTACATTTCACTGAGGATCAGAAAATGAATCTAAAAATCCAAATTTATATGATAGAATCAAAAAATAAAAGTCACTTAAAGCATGCTTAGATGGCACAGTGGGTAGCACTGCCACCTCACAGCAAGAAAGCCGTGGGTTTGAATCCAGCCTGGTGTCTTTGTGTGGAGTTTGCATGTTCTCCCTGTGTTTGCATGGGTTTTTTCCGTCATATTAGACCAAGAAAATGGTCTTGCTTGTTTCACGGTCATGCTGCTCAAACCCAGTATCATGTAAAGACACATTATACATATAGTTGCGCTCAAAAATTGGCATACCCTAGCTGAATTTGTGAAATGCTGCCATTTATTTTGAAAATATGATTCATCTCGCAAAAAACTTGTTTATTATTTAAGGATATTGATCATGTGTAGCCTCTTATCATCAAATAGGTCTTTGGCTCCATGTTAACCCTTAAATGCCCAACTATGGTAAAAGTTGAAAGAAAAATCTATGTATTCTGTTATCATGTCCTAGGGAGGGGCTAATGACAACCCAATAGCAATTTTTAATTTTTGGTGACCTTTGACCTCAATTTAGTTTTGCGACATATATCACAATGGGCATTTTGGAGACCTTATTACTAAAATGACTTGAATGATAAAACAGTTGACATATAGTTGAAGTATTAGGCATAGCTTATTTTTCATTATCTTACCTGTTTGTTTACTTTATTCAGTGATGAAGTGGTGCTGATCTGTGGATTCTACCATGGGGGCGGCCATATTGGAAAGGTTAGCTGATGCAGCCAGTCTAGCGTCAGTTCCACTTTCATGCATCAGATGGCAGCACTGATGGTCTAAATATGTCACGATGGGCATTAGGTTGCAAAATTTATGTGGGGTCAGTGGTTTTGACAATCCCCAAAATCGTGTGACAAATTTGTCACAGGGGGCATTTAAGGGTTAAATAATGATGATGACTGAAATCACCCAAATGGCCTGATCATAAGTTTACACAACCTTGAATGTTTGACCTCATTATATTAATACAAGGTGACACACTCAGGTTTAAATGGCTATTAAGGGTTCCACACCTGCGGCTTTGTAAATTGTAACGAGTGTCTGAGTATAGTCATAAAGTTTGTTAGCTCCCATGTGGATGCACTGATCTGGCTAGATTCTGAGCCATGAGGAGTGGAAAAGAACTGTCAAAGGACCTTTGTATGAAGGTAGTTCATTTTTTTAAAGATGGCAAAGAATATAGAATCACATCCAAAGATGCCAGTCAGTACTGTTCAGTCCGTGATTAACAGGTGGGGATATGTTGATACCAAGCCAGGGTCAGGTAGGCCGAGAAAGATTTCAGCCCAAACTGCCCTAGAGAATTGTTAGGGAGACAAAAAAAATTCCACTAGGTACCTCAAGAGAAATACTGGATGCGCTGGAAGAAGATGGTGTGGTCGTATTAAGGAGCACAATAAGGAAGTACGTAAACAACAATGAGGTATATATATTGAGGGAATGCCACGTGTGTCCATACACATGAAGCAGCTAAGCAGCCAAATGTTGTCAACTAATTTCAGTTACTTAAAAAATATCAATAATGGGGAGGGGGTGCCAAATTTGGATGTAAATACCCAATAATGAAAGCAGAATCTCCATATCCATCATTTCAGCACTCATTCTTTTGATGTTTGCAGAAGAATGCCTTCTCACAAGCAAAATAATTTGTAGCTGAAGTTAACATTAACTACTTTTAATTGCTTGCAAAGTGCACTGTATGCATCTAAGTAGCACAACAACATATTCCAATTGGACTAGGACCTTTTTTTTTTTGGCTGAATAGTTTTTGTACCGTAAGCGTAACAAAATGGGGGCATTTGCCATTCGACTCCAGTTCAATTCTTAATTTGGGTTTGTGGGACAATGTCCCCTCAAGATGAGATCTTAGTAAAATAATTACAATGGCAAAGACAGACACACCAGATTTTCTTTTAACACAGGCATCCCCCATTTCAATCAGTGTTGCAGCTTCAAAAACAAGATCAATGTAAATTTCACGATACTAGTCAGACGGTGTAGACCTGAGGTGGAATCAGTTTCGTTTTGTTGAACTAGGGGCGGGCTCTGTTTAATTTTGTCGAGCGGCGGGGTGGGGGGTATTTTATTTCGGGTGCATTCGAGCGGGTCTGCAAGTAAGCCGCCTGCACGAGAATCTTGCCGAAGTTGCGCGATAAGCCCTCCAAACCCTGTGATAGCTGCAGCCATCGGGGGGGTTTGGAGGACTTATCGTGCAACTACGGCAAGATTCTCGCGTGATTTTTCGGGAATCACGCGCAACCAGCTTACTTGCAGACCATTTAGTTAACCAATGGGCAAGAAGGGAGGGCAGGCTCTCCCACATTTCTCGTGAGGCTGGGCAGACGGGAGTCAATGAATCGGGGGGAAATAGCCACCTTAAACATTAAACATGGGTCGCTTGTTACACTTCTCAAACAACCATATAAAAAAAAAAAAAAGCCTAGAAAAACCGCAACCCGCGCGACCCGAAATTTTTTCAAGCGACTTCAGGAAAAAGGAGAGCCTAAGTCGCGTATTGTAAGCGGTCTTGGCAACTCTGATTGCAATGTCCTGTTTTATTGAAGAGCATGTGCTTTCAGATAAGATACAACTTTCCTAAGGTGATACCTTCATTAGTTGAAGCGTTGCAAGGGCATGAGCTAAAGCAGCCAATTTTTCAGTAATAAAAAGAACTTTGAGTTCTCCCCTCTGGAATGTTCTCATTTATTGCCATTGAATCAAGATCTGCATGTCTTATCATTCCTTAATTCAGTATAACCAGGAAATTCTCCCAGTAAAACTTTGTGACCTTTGCATGTTATTCAAGTTCATGCACGCCAAGTGTCATTATTGCCTCTGTAAAATTAAGTTGGCAGCGAATTCATCTAAGCAATAATCCAGAAATGTGACTAATTATTCCATTATGAGAATTTTCTTGACAAATCCTTTAACACCAAAAAAACTCACATCACTGGGATTCAAATACACAAGGTCAGGAAACACAAAAAATATATTCCCAGTGCATCTTTGAATATGCAATCATAAACTATGGCTGTAATAATGTTGCTTTTAATTTGAAAGGCCATCAAGTCGACTCCCATTGGCCAATGAACAAAAACAATCAGCAAGTAACACCAGCATAAACGAACCGAAATAGAATCATCTAGACATGTACACAAAACTTTGGTTTATATGAATGAAATTGGTTGTGACAGTACAAGACGTCAAAAAAAGCGATTGAATTGTTTGTAAACGGACTTCAGATGCCTTTTAAGTCTGAAGTCAGCTTGGAGTAAGTTGTCACCTACAAGGTAAGTGCATCTACTCCAGATCAGTCAAAATTAGCATTTGGATAACATTTCACTTCGAAAGAAACATGGACTTATGGAAAGCCTTTGTCAAGGCAACAGTCGCCTTCAAATAATGCTCATCACTGAGGAATTTGACTCAGATTCTGGACTTTTACATTTGCATAACAAGGTCTCTTTGGTTTCCCACCTGAAAATTCAGGCATCCACACTTTGAATTCCTCCAATTAAAATAGAATGCACCTTTAAACTAGGAGGCTTGTAGCAGTCAGTCATATAGGTTCGTCTGCAATTACAAGTGCCACGTCAGTTGAAGACATTAAAACCACACGAGATGCTTCTGCCAGCATGCTGCCCAGTTCTGATTTAGTTACTTAACTTTCCTAACAGCCATTTTAAAAGATCAAACTTACCATCTGTATTCAACAGGTGTGGAGTCAGATCAACCAAAAGTATGGCAATTTTATCCACTGCAAATCACAAGAGCAGTCAAAAGTATAGCAACCTTGACCAAAAGTGGACCTAGCTTAAGTTTGTGCAATTTTAGGTTGTAGCCAGTGGCTGGCAAAAGCCAATTCGACATTTGGAAAATGCAACAGGCAGCATTACTGACAACTGATCCAATTACAATATACCCAAGTCAAATTGCATGGCAGGAAGTTATCAAATGAAATCTTACTCAACCAAACATCAGACCAGAGAGCAAATTCAGGAATGCTTAAACTTTATTGAACTTTATTGACACAAAAACATTTTATTTGGGTACGGGGCAGGGAGTTTAAATATAGTTGGATGTCCAGAGGGGAAAACAAGTGTGCAGCTGAACTTGGTTAATTGCCACCACGAAGGCGCAGGACCAGGTGAAGGGTGGACTCCTTCTGGATGTTGTAGTCAGACAGTGTGCGACCATCTTCCAGCTGCTTACCAGCAAAAATCAGCCTCTGCTGATCAGGAGGAATGCCTTCTTTGTCCTGGATCTTGGCTTTGACATTCTCAATTGTGTCACTTGGCTCCACCTCCAGCGTGATGGTTTTGCCAGTGAGGGTCTTCACGAAGATCTGCATGCCACCTCGGAGACGGAGGACCAGGTGAAGGGTGGACTCCTTCTGGATGTTGTAGTCAGACAGTGTGCGACCATCTTCCAGCTGCTTACCAGCAAAAATCAGCCTCTGCTGATCAGGAGGAATGCCTTCTTTGTCCTGAATCTTGGCCTTGACATTCTCAATTGTGTCACTTGGCTCCACCTCCAGGGTGATGGTTTTGCCAGTGAGGGTCTTCACGAAGATCTGCATGCCACCTCGGAGACGGAGGACCAGGTGAAGGGTGGACTCCTTCTGGATGTTGTAGTCAGACAGTGTGCGACCATCTTCCAGCTGCTTACCAGCAAAAATCAGCCTCTGCTGATCAGGAGGAATGCCTTCTTTGTCCTGAATCTTGGCTTTGACATTCTCAATTGTGTCACTTGGCTCCACCTCCAGGGTGATGGTTTTGCCAGTGAGGGTCTTCACGAAGATCTGCATGCCACCTCGGAGACGGAGGACCAGGTGAAGGGTGGACTCCTTCTGGATGTTGTAGTCAGACAGTGTGCGACCATCTTCCAGCTGCTTACCAGCAAAAATCAGCCTCTGCTGATCAGGAGGAATGCCTTCTTTGTCCTGAATCTTGGCCTTGACATTCTCAATTGTGTCACTTGGCTCCACCTCCAGGGTGATGGTTTTGCCAGTGAGGGTCTTCACGAAGATCTGCATGCCACCTCGGAGACGGAGGACCAGGTGAAGGGTGGACTCCTTCTGGATGTTGTAGTCAGACAGTGTGCGACCATCTTCCAGCTGCTTACCAGCAAAAATCAGCCTCTGCTGATCAGGAGGAATGCCTTCTTTGTCCTGAATCTTGGCCTTGACATTCTCAATTGTGTCACTTGGCTCCACCTCCAGGGTGATGGTTTTGCCAGTGAGGGTCTTCACGAAGATCTGCATGCCACCTCGGAGACGGAGGACCAGGTGAAGGGTGGACTCCTTCTGGATGTTGTAGTCAGACAGTGTGCGACCATCTTCCAGCTGCTTACCAGCAAAAATCAGCCTCTGCTGATCAGGAGGAATGCCTTCTTTGTCCTGAATCTTGGCCTTGACATTCTCAATTGTGTCACTTGGCTCCACCTCCAGGGTGATGGTTTTGCCAGTGAGGGTCTTCACGAAGATCTGCATGCCACCTCGGAGACGGAGGACCAGGTGAAGGGTGGACTCCTTCTGGATGTTGTAGTCAGACAGTGTGCGACCATCTTCCAGCTGCTTACCAGCAAAAATCAGCCTCTGCTGATCAGGAGGAATGCCTTCTTTGTCCTGAATCTTGGCCTTGACATTCTCAATTGTGTCACTTGGCTCCACCTCCAGGGTGATGGTTTTGCCAGTGAGGGTCTTCACGAAGATCTGCATGCCACCTCGGAGACGGAGGACCAGGTGAAGGGTGGACTCCTTCTGGATGTTGTAGTCAGACAGTGTGCGACCATCTTCCAGCTGCTTACCAGCAAAAATCAGCCTCTGCTGATCAGGAGGAATGCCTTCTTTGTCCTGAATCTTGGCCTTGACATTCTCAATTGTGTCACTTGGCTCCACCTCCAGGGTGATGGTTTTGCCAGTGAGGGTCTTCACGAAGATCTGCATGCCACCTCGGAGACGGAGGACCAGGTGAAGGGTGGACTCCTTCTGGATGTTGTAGTCAGACAGTGTGCGACCATCTTCCAGCTGCTTACCAGCAAAAATCAGCCTCTGCTGATCAGGAGGAATGCCTTCTTTGTCCTGAATCTTGGCTTTGACATTCTCAATTGTGTCACTTGGCTCCACCTCCAGGGTGATGGTCTTGCCAGTGAGGGTCTTCACGAAGATCTGCATTGTCACACTAGACCAGGGACAAGACAAACAAGTTAGGAGGCAATGACATGGCACCACAAATTAAAAAAAAAAAAAAAAAATCCCACCACACTTATCAAGCAATTACATCCAATACCTTTTATCTTATTTCACACACTACATCAACCTTGTCATCCACATGATCAACGCTTTCCTCAACAACCTATTGTACACAATACACGCCATCTGCCCCTGGTGGACTAGACATACACTGTAGTCCGTTGAGGTCCAATGAAAACAAAAATCTGACTGCTACCCTCACTCACCAAGTTGCAGATTTTCCTTTCCACCCTTTCCACTTTTTCCTTTGCCACTTTTGACAAAGCAATGGTGAAATAACTCATTACTCAGGCTTAACTGAATATTTCAGACTGTGGCCAACTTTACAGTAAAATCAGGTTGACAAAGTACCAAATAATACAACAGGTATTCAACCTAAAGAGATCCACAAGAGTGCCAGCAATCTCCACTAATAAATGTACTCGAGGCTTTTTTTAAACTGGCAAATTGGTTGTCTTATCCCGTCAAAATAGAAGACCTAAGGCATTCATGGTAGGTTCATGTCACCCATGCCCAAAAGTTGGGCCAAATTTTTTTTTTGGGGGGGGGGGGGGGGGGGAGTTCCACATTGGTCCTTAAACCTGACCAAAATATCCAAATGGAAATGGGCTACCTATTCCAAGGATTCTCCCCCTCACATACACCCTTTATGATGCCATGCAGTTTAGAGCAAAAGAAATAAAAAATAAAATCTACGTGTTATTTACACCTATTGTACTTGGCCATTTCTGTATACTGGGGTCCCTAACCCTCAGAATTTCATAATTGAGCATGACTGAAAAAAAGATGTTGATTCAATGAGCCCAATTTTATTCATGAGTGATCATGTAACTGTTGTCCCCAAAGCAGCCATTTTGTTGCCGCAAAACCTCTGAAACAACCTTACAGAACAAAAATCCGATGCCATAAAATAAAAATCAATGCAATTCATTTCAAATACTTTTTACATTTAGCCAATTAATAATTTGGTACCACAAATTTAGAATTTTCTAGGCATTTTATTGATCAGGCTTAAGATTAAGCAGCTCATTGTAGCGAAGATGAGGGTAATTTCACATCAAGACCTAAAAATAAAAATCGTTCGACTAACATGCAGCTGCCAGTACTCTCGACGGTGTATGCAGTTTGCCGGTTGATAAATCAAAAATGTCACAGGCATAGCAACGAAACCCCTCCCCCTTCAACGCAAGGCGGTGAATCATAACGATATAACGGCGTTCCACCCTTGCTAGTCAGAACCAGTCTTGCCTGACTGACGACATACCCAAGTAGTTAGCAACAGCAGGCTAAAAAAGGTGCGCCTGAGCGGCGTCCATTTTGAATCCAAATTTAGCAACATTTGAATGACACACAACGGAGATAAAAGAACGCTCGGCACCAAACGTAATTCGATGTAGCTGCTGAAATGTTTAAGTAACCGTATCATTTATCGAAATGAGCCGTTCTCAAAGTAGGCCAACTGTAACCGAGCCATCAAGGGCGTCTTTTTGTTTACCCTTACATTAGCCAGATAGCTAATGTTTCACCACATATACCGACAAACATTATCCGACAATCGAAACATTTACCTACCGTTAGACTGGAAAAAAACTACGTGGATTGACTGACCATCAAATGTGTGTTATATACATTATGTCAACCAGTAAAGTAGCTAATCAGTTAACCTGCCTTATGTTTAAGAAAGTTAAAATTCATCGCAGCGATTGACAGCATTGCACGTTAACACTTTCCTACTAATTGGCGATGATACTTAATCTTCAACGGACTCGCTGAGGCCTATTTGAATGTAACTCCAAGCCGACCGCAATAAAACTGATTTTTTTTTTTTAAAGAATCACGCGCAATATGACAATTTTAAAATACTCACGGAGTGTATCTCTTCAGCACCAACGACCACTGCAGTTACCGGAACTCTTATGCGCTCCGCAACAAAGGGCAGTGGGTTTTATAGCGAAATGCCCATGTATCCCTCCACTGTCACGCCCAAGAGGCACTATAAACTGCGGCTTTCGACAAATGAACAGATAATCAACATAATTTTCCGACTCAAATGTAGTAACATTATTATACATTACTGGTTGAACATCAAAATATGAATAATACAAATGTTCCAGTCAAATACACTTTAGGAGCAAATATATACCCCCGACTGGCGGAAGGACAGAGACGTAGTACTGCGGCTGTGGCAGCGTCACTCGAAGTTTCTAGAAAAATGGCGAACAATCACTAAAATGTGGGTCATTGTGACAACTAAATAATTCCTGCTACAAATATTACCACAGCTAACGTCAAAGCTTAGATCATACTTGTGAAATGCCAGACTGTAACAGTTACATCCGTGGCCATTCTGTAAATCGTGCTACCCAACCAGATTAGTTTCTAACCAGCCAGATAAAATTTAGCTTGTCAGACTCATTACATTATTAGCGTAGACTTGTCGCTATCGGGCTGGGAAAACACCACCTATCCAGCAAGACGCTGTGCCGCCCTGCCGCCTGTTGCCCAATTCCCGGAAGTGGGTCAGCAATTTTTTTTATTTTTATATTTATTTATTTTAGCCTTGTGCGAAGGTCGTCGCATATTTTCTTCCGTCTAACTGACATTCTCGGTCTGGGTAAGGGTTTAGTCAAGAATTAGGGTTAGGTTAAGGGCTAAAAATTAGACTAGGCGTTAATTAGGGTTCGGGAAACAAGGGACAATCCGCGTAAACCGAAACTGTTTATCTGAGATCAGATTACGTCATGTCATTTTGGCGAATGGAATTAAGTGACGACCGTGTCCGAAACCATTTCCAGATAGAATTTCTGTACTCGGAAGTGCTGTCAAATATACTGCCCTACAAAGCCTCAGTGCAGTAACTACGCATTGGGTAAAATTCGAGTTGAGCAGTTTTTGAGCCTGAAAGTATTTGGAGGTTAGGATTGATTTAGACAGAAATTATACCATAGCAAGTCAGTAAATCATAATATATCATAGATGTGCTAACTATTCGTTTGTTGGGACAGCAAACAAGCTTTGAAGCCATTTTTCACTGTTTAAATTATTTTGTAGTTACTGCACTTTGCCTTTGTTGGGCAGTATATGAGTCTGAATTTTGCCTTTGGTGCTGTGCCCCAATTGTTTCATGCTGGCAAAGGAGACAAGTGAAGGACAGGCCTTTTTTTCGTTGAGTAAGCTACTGAGATGTGCCCGTCCTGTGTACTCAACATTATTGCTTTTTATTGGCTTGTTATTTATTTGACACAAATCTCACCGAAGCTGCAACTTCCATATCTCTAAAAGAGGCTGTCCTCTAACGACAACAGGTAGTCCAAAGTGCAAGAGGGCAATCCTATTCCTGCAACGTAGAAATACAGCCACTGTCTTTCATGCAGCCTTTTATATGCTGTATGGCTTACTGCAGGGGGAGGCAATTCTGGTCCTGGAGGGCCAGTGTGGATGCAGGTTTTTATTTTTATCAATTTCCCCGACAAACTGACTTAATTGGTTCCATACACAAATATAGATTTGTCCAATGATTAGATCAAAGAATAAGGTTTCATGAAGGGAGACAAGAACAGTCTTTGGTGGTCATTCATGATAAATTAAATAAATGTGCCTGAAATGTCAGATTTCATCAATGGTTTGGCTAATTTAGACAATCAACTAATTAAAGGCCAGAAGTTGGTGTGAAAACCAGGGATAGATACGGCCCTCATTTCGTTGCCCACCTCTGGATTACTGAGCTTTATCCCCCTGGGTACATCATGATGACATTGTCTTGAGTGTAAACTTACACAACACTTTCTTTAAAAGACAATAACATTATTTACATAGAGAACAGACACATATTTTGTCTTCTAGTGACGGTATTTATTATAGATCACCATTAAGGCTATTTATGTATACACATAGAAAAAGTAGGAAGCAATATCGAGAAAGACAATATAGAACAAAGAAATATTAGCCAGGTGTAGTTGTACACAAATGATAAAAGGAAATTAGAGACCAAGGACTAAGGAGTACACTCATACTTTTTTCAGTCATTTCCATCATACGTTTCAGTGACTTAAAAACAACCGTCAATCTCATTAATAAAATATGTCAAAGTGGGATTGTCACATTTTCAACAGAATTGCACAGTTTTTAGTCAAATAAAGCATTAAATAAATAAATAAATTTTAGGGGGAAATCACCTGAACCTCCCACCCCCCAGTGATCCCCCAAACATGGATGTCAAACTCCACCTATGCTTTCTCTGTTGCATGTGTTGGCAATGCCATATTTGCTCAACATAAAACTCAGATTAACAGCATCTAGTGTTCTAATTCAAGATTTAAAACAATTACATTATGCAATTAAAATGTTAGTTCAACAGCTTAAATCAATGAGGTTGACAATGGCTAGGAGTCATTGAAAATGAAAAATGGCAAAGAAATGACTGAAAAAACATGCATGCGCGCATATCCCAGTCCTTGTTTTCTTATTTGCTTTGATAATTTATGTGCATTCTAATCCATTTTATAATAACTATATCTGTCAATTTTTTCCATCTACTCCATACTATTTTGCTCTACATTGCTTTGTACCTTTCTCGTGTGCATCTAAAAAAAACCTTCATGGTGATATATTCATAAAAACTGTCACTGTCAGACAAGATACTTCTCCTGTCTTACTGAAATTTTTTGCATTATCTTTTAATGAAAATGTTGTGTAAGTTTACATGAAAGTCCTGAAATGTTATGATGTTGTGCCCCCTGGAATAAAGCTCAGTAAGCCATACAGCATGTAAAAGTCAAAGTTGTCTTACAAGCTGTGATTGCCCTTTAGCACCCTATGTTCAAATATTAATCAGTTGAAAAATCATTCAGTGCTTTCACTTGCAACCCATTGTGACTGTCGAGTGTTTTAAGGAAGTAGTACGCACTTTTTTTGATGATTCATCCACATTTTTTATGTTGATTGCCTGAAACAAAAATGCCAGTTTTGTATTTCTTGAGTTTTATGGAAAAACCTAGTAACAAAGAGCAGATTCTGAGAAAGACAGAAAATTATATCCCTCTGGGTTTAAGCTCTCGTCCAACAATGAAACCGAGTTGGCAGTTATTTGTCAATTACATGAAAAGATATATTTACGTAGGAAATTTTCTCTTCATCATCAGTATCCATGGCAATATAACTTACAAAATTTTTTCCATCTGAAAATGTAAAATGTCATTTCTAAAAATGATGAAAAAAAAAAAAACAATTATGCAGTTGCAGTGGCATTTGACAGTTTTTCACTGCCACCTATACCATCTGCTCCCCTCTTGAGACAATTTTCAGTCGTTATTTAGCACATGAATTGCGTGAATTATGAATTCTGACCAACAATGTCCTGCACATCCAATGTTCTGTACGGGGACTGACCTGACAGATCATGTAATTGGCATGCTGCTTCATAGTTGCCGATTTCATCTTGCCAGGTTTTGTCTTTAAAAAAAAAAAAAAAAAAAAAAAAATTCTATGCGGATGAAACCAGGAAGATTAACTTGCAAGGTTTTTACTTCGCAACTGATTAAGTACTGATGACTTGCTAGGTTTTGCCGAAGCAGAACATGGGAAACCAATTGTTATTTTTCATGCATCTTTCTGTACATGATGAGGCAAAGCCTAGTAAGTACAAAAATGGTCCTAACTTAGTTTTGACCAAAATTAGACTTGCTCGGTTTTTCTATAACACTCAACATTTCTTCAGCCTACATGATGCATTTGCTGTGTTTAGGGCCCTTTTTTTCCAAGCAGAGACAGACCCTTGGGTCTTAGCACCATTCATCTACTTCAATAAACCTGTCGTGTCACTTAACTGAGAGGGCCCTTGGTGCTGGACTGACAGGATACATACGTATACTGAACAGATATTGCATGTGCAGAAGATGACCAAAAATCTTGGCCTCATCATAAAAATGAACAAATAATTGAAATAGTAAATTCTGCATTCATACCACTTGTGAATTATTCCTGCGATCCTTCAATGTTCCTTTTCCTTCATAACACAGAAATATGGGGTATTTCAACCGTGTATTTCTACATACAAGCCATCCACAGTAATGTCCTCCCTCCACCTGCAACATGTAATATTTCAAAATCATTCGGTCTCTCTAATGCAATGGAATTCGACTGTTGAAATTTTAATGCAAGGTACAGAATATCTTTTTTGGATAGACAGTCAGCTGAAGATTGTTTCTTGCCAAAGAGTCACACCAATGAGTTTTATGAGAATAGCCCATGCATTTGGGAAGCACTTTGTTATACACTTCATCTTCGCTGTTTAAATGGTGACTTCAGAATCCACTGAAAAACTCCCCTCCTGACAACGGAGAAAGGCTAGAGCGGAGACATAGCTGGACTGAGAAGCCCAGTGCATTTTGTTGAAGAGGTACAGCATGTGCACATTGTTTCTCTCCTTACAAGAGATGTACTAACAACACCAATTGTCTGAAAAGATACAGAGCAACAAAGAGCCTATCGAAACTGAGGGCCACTGAAGTGTTTGGTTTTGTATTACAACTTGCCCAAACATTTTCAAGGTTAGGTATCAAAGTGGTGGAAAGCATTCTAACAAGCTTATGTAAACTATAAGGCAAGCGAACCATGCCTTAATGACTTAATAGAATTTGATTAGCCAGGTCTCAGTTGATGAGAGAAAATTTAGATATTACAGGTTAGTTCGAAGTGGGAAACAAGGAAAAAGCTTCATTGGTGAAAAGGTGTCTTGTCCTTGTAGTGAACTGAGCCGGGTGCATATATTCTTTCTAACCTATTAACTAGTACTGAATTATGTTGGGCAGTCAAAATACGGAACCTGAAAACACAGGGCACAGGGAAATTTATCACTTGAATGTACTAATTAAAGTTTAAGTAACACCTGGACGCCTGTACCTGTGGACCAAGAATTCTTGAAGGCCAGATGTTGAATCATTAGCTTTCAGCAACCATGAAGGCACTGGTGGAGAGTAGGCTTATTGTAGTTAAATTGGTCATCAAAATCTCAATAGAACTCATGTTTGCACACTGCAGCAAGAAATGCTGGGGCACTCTCCAAGCTTGGAAACCACAGTGAAGTCTAGTTTTTATCTTTGAATTCTGGATAATTTAAAAACATTCTCAAGAAATAATCAACATGCACAACAAGTCAAAAGTACAACTTTCAACAGATATAATCGGCAACAAAAACTTGAATTCATCAAAATAGTTAAAAATCTTCATCAATAACTGCTAAGCATGTTCCAATTATTTTTTTTGCAAGGGTAATCGTATGTTTTCACTTCAGCACAGCTGTAGAGATTCAGAGATATACTGCAATTTCATGTTCATTATCCTATACCTGTGAAATTATTCCCTGAGTTACTTCACTCACTGGAAAATGATGCATTTGTTCACCAGTTTATTTAGCCAATAATTTTCTACGAATGCCGCTATTCAGAATTCTATCCTGTGAAGTGAAATGTATTATTTTTAATGTAAGATCACTGACAAATACTGTATTCTTATTGTGCTGTCTGATGTTATTTCACAAAATATCTCAATTCCACAAAAAAAAAAAAAAATCTATAAATATATATACACACACACACACACACACACACACACACACACAATGAATAAAAAGAGCGTACTCATCGGCTAGAGCTCTAGATATTTATCAAAAATGCATCATTTCGTTAAAAGCATTACTTGGCACAAACATGATTAACAAATGATGATTCTGCACACCAAAGCAACAGTATTTTTAGAAGCACATAAGGAGTCTCATCAGGAGGGAAAAAGTATTGACAGTTAAATTGTCTCCAAGCTGCATTTGAAAAGCAGTGCTCTGCAGCTCTGGCTCAGTGTGCACTTGGTTTTGTCATCAAACCAACATTAAGAAAGAGGACTGCCCTGCATGCAGTACAACAGCAGACTGACAAACAAAACAAGAATGGGAAAAGGCAAGTGGATGAAGTGAAG
>JARABX010000460.1:0-27826 GCA_029721435.1 Gymnothorax reevesii
GCAAAGCCAAACCGTGTTCTGCTGTAAGCACTACGCAACCCTCGTGCACTCTCGCAAGCACTGGGTCATCTCATTTTCATTTCAACTGCTTCATCAGGGGATAGCGCGAACGCAGTCCCCCACTACCAGAAATTATGCAGTCGAGATTCCCACATTTGGGGAATTCGCAGGGGTCAGCACAGCCGGAGTGCAATGGCTGAGCCTCGCCCTGGGTGAACCACCTTCGTGATCATGGTATCTCCCCTGCCAGGTAAGTATGAATTGTGCCACGCCTGGGAGGGGTGCAAGATGCTAAATAACCCGCTCACTCTCATGGTGTCTGAGAATTCCCAGCATTCCCCCAAGCCTTGCCATATTGGCACCCGGTTTTTGCGCATTTGACCATATTTTGACTGTCAAATGAATTATATCACCTTGTTACAACCAAACCTCTAATTTTCCTCAAAATGCAGCTCCTAATTCAAATATTGCAACTCATGAGTCAGTTTACGCCCATGGTGTAAGGCTGTGCCAACCCCCTTTGATCTTGCCAAACCCTCAGAGTCTGGCTTTTGAGCTGTCGGGGTAGGAGCAGCTCTCCAGCCAATACATGTATTTTTTGTCACCTCGTGTCACAAAAACCCCAACAACTACCTAAATAACTGGATATGCTGTTTTCAGAGTCCAATCGGATTGCATCAGAAAAAGGTTGAACGCGCCGTCCAGATAAGCAGGGTACTGGGGGTATTTCCTAGTGACGGATTTCAATCCTTGCTGATATCACAGAATTCTACTCATGTCATTTAATTAGCACGAATGGCTAGACCGCTGACAACATAACGCCGGTTGGTGTTTCATTTTAACCGCTCACCATTTTGCGTTGATTTACTCTTCTACGTTAATATTTCCAGCTGTGCTGCCTGAAATATTGGAGAGACAATGCGCGCACAATTGTGGATATATTCAGACTGTTAATAATGAGCCTTTTTCCTCGTTTGAACCATCTTAAAATATAATTAAGATTAAAGCGCGCTGCAGCCGGCATTCCCGGGCGTTATCGCAGTCAGTACAGAGCTGGACAGGATTGGCTCGGCTTTCCAGAACACACACGGGCAGGCTTTGTCAGAACCGAGATGGCAGTAAAAACTGAATTATTCATTCCACTCACGTTGAGGACGGTCAGCAAATTAACCTCAATTCAATGTAGTTATGCGTAAATTCAGTGACTGCACCCACAAAATCAAAGAATTCTACCGCGTGAATAAGTGAAATTGATTATTAACACAACAGCATTAGAGCGTATGCCTTGCACAGTCTGCATGATAGAACAAACTATGACGACAAACTGGCTGCACGTCACAACTAGTGCCATAAACCTGCTTAGAACGAGCCAGTACTGTGACGACACGCTGTTCCATTTGATGTACCAGAATAAACAGACGTTCTCAGCTCTTGAACAGAATGGAATTCGTTTCGGGGGCGCTAATTCATTTATTTCTACCTTGCTCCGACAGATTCTGTTTTCATCCCCCGTAGGAATTTGAAGGTAAAGTTGCAAATTGTGAAACGACTGTTCTTTTTTTTTTTTTTTTTTTTTTTTTTTTGCCTTATTATCAATTCTCTGCTGTGGTGTACCGAGTAAAAATAATGGACTTTGTGTCACTGGCCAAATATTTCAACACCTCATTTCATCACACTCACAACAAAGCAAGTCTTCAGGTTGACTCCGAGCTCTTCCGACATAATTTCTTGAGAGAATCCACACAAATCTTAAATATCTTCCTGCATAAGAGACTCCGAGTGATAATTGGCAAGACGGGGTTCAGCTTTATGAGAGAGAGAGTCAAAAAAAGAATCAAATTACTGTCTTCGAGGCTTTTTCTCCGTCTGAGGCAACGCCCGCGAAAATTGGCAAAGCCAAACCGTGTTCTGCTGTAAGCACTACGCAACCCTCGTGCACTCTCGCAAGCACTGGGTCATCTCATTTTCATTTCAACTGCTTCATCAGGGGATAGCGCGAACGCAGTCCCCCACTACCAGAAATTATGCAGTCGAGATTCCCACATTTGGGGAATTCGCAGGGGTCAGCACAGCCGGAGTGCAATGGCTGAGCCTCGCCCTGGGTGAACCACCTTCGTGATCATGGTATCTCCCCTGCCAGGTAAGTATGAATTGTGCCACGCCTGGGAGGGGTGCAAGATGCTAAATAACCCGCTCACTCTCATGGTGTCTGAGAATTCCCAGCATTCCCCCAAGCCTTGCCATATTGGCACCCGGTTTTTGCGCATTTGACCATATTTTGACTGTCAAATGAATTATATCACCTTGTTACAACCAAACCTCTAATTTTCCCTCAAAATGCAGCTCCTAATTCAAATATTGCAACTCATGAGTCAGTTTACCGCCCATGGTGTAAGGCTGTGCCAACCCCCTTTGATCTTGCCAAACCCTCAGAGTCTGGCTTTTGAGCTGTCGGGGTAGGAGCAGCTCTCCAGCCAATACATGTATTTTTTGTCACCTCGTGTCACAAAAACCCCAACAACTACCTAAATAACTGGATATGCTGTTTTCAGAGTCCAATCGGATTGCATCAGAAAAAGGTTGAACGCGCCGTCCAGATAAGCAGGGTACTGGGGGTTTTTCCTAGTGTCGGATGTCAATCCCTTGCTGATATCACAGAATTCTACTCATGTCATTTAATTAGCACGAATGGCTAGACCGCTGACAACATAACGCCGGTTGGTGTTTCATTTTAACCGCTCACCATTTTGCGTTGATTTACTCTTCTACGTTAATATTTCCAGCTGTGCTGCCTGAAATATTGGAGAGACAATGCGCGCACAATTGTGGATATATTCAGACTGTTAATAATGAGCCTTTTTCCTCGTTTGAAACATCTTAAAAAATAATTAAGATTAAAGCGCGCTGCAGCCGGCATTCCCGGGCGTTATCGCAGTCAGTACAGAGCTGGACAGGATTGGCTCGGCTTTCCAGAACACACAACGGGCAGGCTTTGTCAGAACCGAGATGGCAGTAAAAACTGAATTATTCATTCCACTCACGTTGAGGACGGTCAGCAAATTAACCTCAATTCAATGTAGTTATGCGTAAATTCAGTGACTGCACCCACAAAATCAAAGAATTCTACCGCGTGAATAAGTGAAATTGATTATTAACACAACAGCATTAGAGCGTATGCCTTGCACAGTCTGCATGATAGAACAAACTATGACGACAAACTGGCTGCACGTCACAACTAGTGCCATAAACCTGCTTAGAACGAGCCAGTACTGTGACGACACGCTGTTCCATTTGATGTACCAGAATAAACAGACGTTCTCAGCTCTTGAACAGAATGGAATTCGTTTCGGGGGCGCTAATTCATTTATTTCTACCTTGCTCCGACAGATTCTGTTTTCATCCCCCGTAGGAATTTGAAGGTAAAGTTGCAAATTGTGAAACGACTGTTTTTTTTTTTTTTTTTTTTTTTTTTTTGCCTTATTATCAATTCTCTGCTGTGGTGTACCGAGTAAAAATAATGGACTTTGTGTCACTGGCCAAATATTTCAACACCTCATTTCATCACACTCACAACAAAGCAAGTCTTCAGGTTGACTCCGAGCTCTTCCGACATAATTTCTTGAGAGAATCCACACAAATCTTAAATATCTTCCTGCATAAGAGACTCCGAGTGATAATTGGCAAGACGGGGTTCAGCTTTATGAGAGAGAGAGTCAAAAAAAGAATCAAATTACTGTCTTCGAGGCTTTTTCTCCGTCTGAGGCAACGCCCGCGAAAATTGGCAAAGCCAAACCGTGTTCTGCTGTAAGCACTACGCACCCCTCGTGCACTCTCGCAAGCACTGGGTCATCTCATTTTCATTTCAACTGCTTCATCAGGGGATAGCGCGAACGCAGTCCCCCACTACCAGAAATTATGCAGTCGAGATTCCCACATTTGGGGAATTCGCAGGGGTCAGCACAGCCGGAGTGCAATGGCTGAGCCTCGCCCTGGGTGAACCACCTTCGTGATCATGGTATCTCCCCTGCCAGGTAAGTATGAATTGTGCCACGCCTGGGAGGGGTGCAAGATGCTAAATAACCCGCTCACTCTCATGGTGTCTGAGAATTCCCAGCATTCCCCCAAGCCTTGCCATATTGGCACCCGGTTTTTGCGCATTTGACCATATTTTGACTGTCAAATGAATTATATCACCTTGTTACAACCAAACCTCTAATTTTCCTCAAAATGCAGCTCCTAATTCAAATATTGCAACTCATGAGTCAGTTTACGCCCATGGTGTAAGGCTGTGCCAACCCCCTTTGATCTTGCCAAACCCTCAGAGTCCCTGGCTTTTGAGCTGTCGGGGTAGGAGCAGCTCTCCAGCCAATACATGTATTTTTTGTCACCTCGTGTCACAAAAACCCCAACAACTACCTAAATAACTGGATATGCTGTTTTCAGAGTCCAATCGGATTGCATCAGAAAAAGGTTGAACGCGCCGTCCAGATAAGCAGGGTACTGGGGGTATTTCCTAGTGACGGATTTCAATCCTTGCTGATATCACAGAATTCTACTCATGTCATTTAATTAGCACGAATGGCTAGACCGCTGACAACATAACGCCGGTTGGTGTTTCATTTTAACCGCTCACCATTTTGCGTTGATTTACTCTTCTACGTTAATATTTCCAGCTGTGCTGCCTGAAATATTGGAGAGACAATGCGCGCACAATTGTGGATATATTCAGACTGTTAATAATGAGCCTTTTTCCTCGTTTGAAACATCTTAAAAAATAATTAAGATTAAAGCGCGCTGCAGCCGGCATTCCCGGGCGTTATCGCAGTCAGTACAGAGCTGGACAGGATTGGCTCGGCTTTCCAGAACACACACGGGCAGGCTTTGTCAGAACCGAGATGGCAGTAAAAACTGAATTATTCATTCCACTCACGTTGAGGACGGTCAGCAAATTAACCTCAATTCAATGTAGTTATGCGTAAATTCAGTGACTGCACCCACAAAATCAAAGAATTCTACCGCGTGAATAAGTGAAATTGATTATTAACACAACAGCATTAGAGCGTATGCCTTGCACAGTCTGCATGATAGAACAAACTATGACGACAAACTGGCTGCACGTCACAACTAGTGCCATAAACCTGCTTAGAACGAGCCAGTACTGTGACGACACGCTGTTCCATTTGATGTACCAGAATAAACAGACGTTCTCAGCTCTTGAACAGAATGGAATTCGTTTCGGGGGCGCTAATTCATTTATTTCTACCTTGCTCCGACAGATTCTGTTTTCATCCCCCGTAGGAATTTGAAGGTAAAGTTGCAAATTGTGAAACGACTGTTCTTTTTTTTTTTTTTTTTTTTTTTTTTTTGCCTTATTATCAATTCTCTGCTGTGGTGTACCGAGTAAAAATAATGGACTTTGTGTCACTGGCCAAATATTTCAACACCTCATTTCATCACACTCACAACAAAGCAAGTCTTCAGGTTGACTCCGAGCTCTTCCGACATAATTTCTTGAGAGAATCCACACAAATCTTAAATATCTTCCTGCATAAGAGACTCCGAGTGATAATTGGCAAGACGGGGTTCAGCTTTATGAGAGAGAGAGTCAAAAAAAGAATCAAATTACTGTCTTCGAGGCTTTTTCTCCGTCTGAGGCAACGCCCGCGAAAATTGGCAAAGCCAAACCGTGTTCTGCTGTAAGCACTACGCAACCCTCGTGCACTCTCGCAAGCACTGGGTCATCTCATTTTCATTTCAACTGCTTCATCAGGGGATAGCGCGAACGCAGTCCCCCACTACCAGAAATTATGCAGTCGAGATTCCCACATTTGGGGAATTCGCAGGGGTCAGCACAGCCGGAGTGCAATGGCTGAGCCTCGCCCTGGGTGAACCACCTTCGTGATCATGGTATCTCCCCTGCCAGGTAAGTATGAATTGTGCCACGCCTGGGAGGGGTGCAAGATGCTAAATAACCCGCTCACTCTCATGGTGTCTGAGAATTCCCAGCATTCCCCCAAGCCTTGCCATATTGGCACCCGGTTTTTGCGCATTTGACCATATTTTGACTGTCAAATGAATTATATCACCTTGTTACAACCAAACCTCTAATTTTCCTCAAAATGCAGCTCCTAATTCAAATATTGCAACTCATGAGTCAGTTTACGCCCATGGTGTAAGGCTGTGCCAACCCCCTTTGATCTTGCCAAACCCTCAGAGTCTGGCTTTTGAGCTGTCGGGGTAGGAGCAGCTCTCCAGCCAATACATGTATTTTTTGTCACCTCGTGTCACAAAAACCCCAACAACTACCTAAATAACTGGATATGCTGTTTTCAGAGTCCAATCGGATTGCATCAGAAAAAGGTTGAACGCGCCGTCCAGATAAGCAGGGTACTGGGGGTATTTCCTAGTGACGGATTTCAATCCTTGCTGATATCACAGAATTCTACTCATGTCATTTAATTAGCACGAATGGCTAGACCGCTGACAACATAACGCCGGTTGGTGTTTCATTTTAACCGCTCACCATTTTGCGTTGATTTACTCTTCTACGTTAATATTTCCAGCTGTGCTGCCTGAAATATTGGAGAGACAATGCGCGCACAATTGTGGATATATTCAGACTGTTAATAATGAGCCTTTTTCCTCGTTTGAAACATCTTAAAAAATAATTAAGATTAAAGCGCGCTGCAGCCGGCATTCCCGGGCGTTATCGCAGTCAGTACAGAGCTGGACAGGATTGGCTCGGCTTTCCAGAACACACACGGGCAGGCTTTGTCAGAACCGAGATGGCAGTAAAAACTGAATTATTCATTCCACTCACGTTGAGGACGGTCAGCAAATTAACCTCAATTCAATGTAGTTATGCGTAAATTCAGTGACTGCACCCACAAAATCAAAGAATTCTACCGCGTGAATAAGTGAAATTGATTATTAACACAACAGCATTAGAGCGTATGCCTTGCACAGTCTGCATGATAGAACAAACTATGACGACAAACTGGCTGCACGTCACAACTAGTGCCATAAACCTGCTTAGAACGAGCCAGTACTGTGACGACACGCTGTTCCATTTGATGTACCAGAATAAACAGACGTTCTCAGCTCTTGAACAGAATGGAATTCGTTTCGGGGGCGCTAATTCATTTATTTCTACCTTGCTCCGACAGATTCTGTTTTCATCCCCCGTAGGAATTTGAAGGTAAAGTTGCAAATTGTGAAACGACTGTTCTTTTTTTTTTTTTTTTTGCCTTATTATCAATTCTCTGCTGTGGTGTACCGAGTAAAAATAATGGACTTTGTGTCACTGGCCAAATATTTCAACACCTCATTTCATCACACTCACAACAAAGCAAGTCTTCAGGTTGACTCCGAGCTCTTCCGACATAATTTCTTGAGAGAATCCACACAAATCTTAAATATCTTCCTGCATAAGAGACTCCGAGTGATAATTGGCAAGACGGGGTTCAGCTTTATGAGAGAGAGAGTCAAAAAAAGAATCAAATTACTGTCTTCGAGGCTTTTTCTCCGTCTGAGGCAACGCCCGCGAAAATTGGCAAAGCCAAACCGTGTTCTGCTGTAAGCACTACGCAACCCTCGTGCACTCTCGCAAGCACTGGGTCATCTCATTTTCATTTCAACTGCTTCATCAGGGGATAGCGCGAACGCAGTCCCCCACTACCAGAAATTATGCAGTCGAGATTCCCACATTTGGGGAATTCGCAGGGGTCAGCACAGCCGGAGTGCAATGGCTGAGCCTCGCCCTGGGTGAACCACCTTCGTGATCATGGTATCTCCCCTGCCAGGTAAGTATGAATTGTGCCACGCCTGGGAGGGGTGCAAGATGCTAAATAACCCGCTCACTCTCATGGTGTCTGAGAATTCCCAGCATTCCCCCAAGCCTTGCCATATTGGCACCCGGTTTTTGCGCATTTGACCATATTTTGACTGTCAAATGAATTATATCACCTTGTTACAACCAAACCTCTAATTTTCCTCAAAATGCAGCTCCTAATTCAAATATTGCAACTCATGAGTCAGTTTACGCCCATGGTGTAAGGCTGTGCCAACCCCCTTTGATCTTGCCAAACCCTCAGAGTCTGGCTTTTGAGCTGTCGGGGTAGGAGCAGCTCTCCAGCCAATACATGTATTTTTTGTCACCTCGTGTCACAAAAACCCCAACAACTACCTAAATAACTGGATATGCTGTTTTCAGAGTCCAATCGGATTGCATCAGAAAAAGGTTGAACGCGCCGTCCAGATAAGCAGGGTACTGGGGGTATTTCCTAGTGACGGATTTCAATCCTTGCTGATATCACAGAATTCTACTCATGTCATTTAATTAGCACGAATGGCTAGACCGCTGACAACATAACGCCGGTTGGTGTTTCATTTTAACCGCTCACCATTTTGCGTTGATTTACTCTTCTACGTTAATATTTCCAGCTGTGCTGCCTGAAATATTGGAGAGACAATGCGCGCACAATTGTGGATATATTCAGACTGTTAATAATGAGCCTTTTTCCTCGTTTGAAACATCTTAAAAAATAATTAAGATTAAAGCGCGCTGCAGCCGGCATTCCCGGGCGTTATCGCAGTCAGTACAGAGCTGGACAGGATTGGCTCGGCTTTCCAGAACACACACGGGCAGGCTTTGTCAGAACCGAGATGGCAGTAAAAACTGAATTATTCATTCCACTCACGTTGAGGACGGTCAGCAAATTAACCTCAATTCAATGTAGTTATGCGTAAATTCAGTGACTGCACCCACAAAATCAAAGAATTCTACCGCGTGAATAAGTGAAATTGATTATTAACACAACAGCATTAGAGCGTATGCCTTGCACAGTCTGCATGATAGAACAAACTATGACGACAAACTGGCTGCACGTCACAACTAGTGCCATAAACCTGCTTAGAACGAGCCAGTACTGTGACGACACGCTGTTCCATTTGATGTACCAGAATAAACAGACGTTCTCAGCTCTTGAACAGAATGGAATTCGTTTCGGGGGCGCTAATTCATTTATTTCTACCTTGCTCCGACAGATTCTGTTTTCATCCCCCGTAGGAATTTGAAGGTAAAGTTGCAAATTGTGAAACGACTGTTCTTTTTTTTTTTTTTTTTTTTTTTTTTTTGCCTTATTATCAATTCTCTGCTGTGGTGTACCGAGTAAAAATAATGGACTTTGTGTCACTGGCCAAATATTTCAACACCTCATTTCATCACACTCACAACAAAGCAAGTCTTCAGGTTGACTCCGAGCTCTTCCGACATAATTTCTTGAGAGAATCCACACAAATCTTAAATATCTTCCTGCATAAGAGACTCCGAGTGATAATTGGCAAGACGGGGTTCAGCTTTATGAGAGAGAGAGTCAAAAAAAGAATCAAATTACTGTCTTCGAGGCTTTTTCTCCGTCTGAGGCAACGCCCGCGAAAATTGGCAAAGCCAAACCGTGTTCTGCTGTAAGCACTACGCAACCCTCGTGCACTCTCGCAAGCACTGGGTCATCTCATTTTCATTTCAACTGCTTCATCAGGGGATAGCGCGAACGCAGTCCCCCACTACCAGAAATTATGCAGTCGAGATTCCCACATTTGGGGAATTCGCAGGGGTCAGCACAGCCGGAGTGCAATGGCTGAGCCTCGCCCTGGGTGAACCACCTTCGTGATCATGGTATCTCCCCTGCCAGGTAAGTATGAATTGTGCCACGCCTGGGAGGGGTGCAAGATGCTAAATAACCCGCTCACTCTCATGGTGTCTGAGAATTCCCAGCATTCCCCCAAGCCTTGCCATATTGGCACCCGGTTTTTGCGCATTTGACCATATTTTGACTGTCAAATGAATTATATCACCTTGTTACAACCAAACCTCTAATTTTCCTCAAAATGCAGCTCCTAATTCAAATATTGCAACTCATGAGTCAGTTTACGCCCATGGTGTAAGGCTGTGCCAACCCCCTTTGATCTTGCCAAACCCTCAGAGTCTGGCTTTTGAGCTGTCGGGGTAGGAGCAGCTCTCCAGCCAATACATGTATTTTTTGTCACCTCGTGTCACAAAAACCCCAACAACTACCTAAATAACTGGATATGCTGTTTTCAGAGTCCAATCGGATTGCATCAGAAAAAGGTTGAACGCGCCGTCCAGATAAGCAGGGTACTGGGGGTATTTCCTAGTGACGGATTTCAATCCTTGCTGATATCACAGAATTCTACTCATGTCATTTAATTAGCACGAATGGCTAGACCGCTGACAACATAACGCCGGTTGGTGTTTCATTTTAACCGCTCACCATTTTGCGTTGATTTACTCTTCTACGTTAATATTTCCAGCTGTGCTGCCTGAAATATTGGAGAGACAATGCGCGCACAATTGTGGATATATTCAGACTGTTAATAATGAGCCTTTTTCCTCGTTTGAAACATCTTAAAAAATAATTAAGATTAAAGCGCGCTGCAGCCGGCATTCCCGGGCGTTATCGCAGTCAGTACAGAGCTGGACAGGATTGGCTCGGCTTTCCAGAACACACACGGGCAGGCTTTGTCAGAACCGAGATGGCAGTAAAAACTGAATTATTCATTCCACTCACGTTGAGGACGGTCAGCAAATTAACCTCAATTCAATGTAGTTATGCGTAAATTCAGTGACTGCACCCACAAAATCAAAGAATTCTACCGCGTGAATAAGTGAAATTGATTATTAACACAACAGCATTAGAGCGTATGCCTTGCACAGTCTGCATGATAGAACAAACTATGACGACAAACTGGCTGCACGTCACAACTAGTGCCATAAACCTGCTTAGAACGAGCCAGTACTGTGACGACACGCTGTTCCATTTGATGTACCAGAATAAACAGACGTTCTCAGCTCTTGAACAGAATGGAATTCGTTTCGGGGGCGCTAATTCATTTATTTCTACCTTGCTCCGACAGATTCTGTTTTCATCCCCCGTAGGAATTTGAAGGTAAAGTTGCAAATTGTGAAACGACTGTTCTTTTTTTTTTTTTTTTGCCTTATTATCAATTCTCTGCTGTGGTGTACCGAGTAAAAATAATGGACTTTGTGTCACTGGCCAAATATTTCAACACCTCATTTCATCACACTCACAACAAAGCAAGTCTTCAGGTTGACTCCGAGCTCTTCCGACATAATTTCTTGAGAGAATCCACACAAATCTTAAATATCTTCCTGCATAAGAGACTCCGAGTGATAATTGGCAAGACGGGGTTCAGCTTTATGAGAGAGAGAGTCAAAAAAAGAATCAAATTACTGTCTTCGAGGCTTTTTCTCCGTCTGAGGCAACGCCCGCGAAAATTGGCAAAGCCAAACCGTGTTCTGCTGTAAGCACTACGCAACCCTCGTGCACTCTCGCAAGCACTGGGTCATCTCATTTTCATTTCAACTGCTTCATCAGGGGATAGCGCGAACGCAGTCCCCCACTACCAGAAATTATGCAGTCGAGATTCCCACATTTGGGGAATTCGCAGGGGTCAGCACAGCCGGAGTGCAATGGCTGAGCCTCGCCCTGGGTGAACCACCTTCGTGATCATGGTATCTCCCCTGCCAGGTAAGTATGAATTGTGCCACGCCTGGGAGGGGTGCAAGATGCTAAATAACCCGCTCACTCTCATGGTGTCTGAGAATTCCCAGCATTCCCCCAAGCCTTGCCATATTGGCACCCGGTTTTTGCGCATTTGACCATATTTTGACTGTCAAATGAATTATATCACCTTGTTACAACCAAACCTCTAATTTTCCTCAAAATGCAGCTCCTAATTCAAATATTGCAACTCATGAGTCAGTTTACGCCCATGGTGTAAGGCTGTGCCAACCCCCTTTGATCTTGCCAAACCCTCAGAGTCTGGCTTTTGAGCTGTCGGGGTAGGAGCAGCTCTCCAGCCAATACATGTATTTTTTGTCACCTCGTGTCACAAAAACCCCAACAACTACCTAAATAACTGGATATGCTGTTTTCAGAGTCCAATCGGATTGCATCAGAAAAAGGTTGAACGCGCCGTCCAGATAAGCAGGGTACTGGGGGTATTTCCTAGTGACGGATTTCAATCCTTGCTGATATCACAGAATTCTACTCATGTCATTTAATTAGCACGAATGGCTAGACCGCTGACAACATAACGCCGGTTGGTGTTTCATTTTAACCGCTCACCATTTTGCGTTGATTTACTCTTCTACGTTAATATTTCCAGCTGTGCTGCCTGAAATATTGGAGAGACAATGCGCGCACAATTGTGGATATATTCAGACTGTTAATAATGAGCCTTTTTCCTCGTTTGAAACATCTTAAAAAATAATTAAGATTAAAGCGCGCTGCAGCCGGCATTCCCGGGCGTTATCGCAGTCAGTACAGAGCTGGACAGGATTGGCTCGGCTTTCCAGAACACACACGGGCAGGCTTTGTCAGAACCGAGATGGCAGTAAAAACTGAATTATTCATTCCACTCACGTTGAGGACGGTCAGCAAATTAACCTCAATTCAATGTAGTTATGCGTAAATTCAGTGACTGCACCCACAAAATCAAAGAATTCTACCGCGTGAATAAGTGAAATTGATTATTAACACAACAGCATTAGAGCGTATGCCTTGCACAGTCTGCATGATAGAACAAACTATGACGACAAACTGGCTGCACGTCACAACTAGTGCCATAAACCTGCTTAGAACGAGCCAGTACTGTGACGACACGCTGTTCCATTTGATGTACCAGAATAAACAGACGTTCTCAGCTCTTGAACAGAATGGAATTCGTTTCGGGGGCGCTAATTCATTTATTTCTACCTTGCTCCGACAGATTCTGTTTTCATCCCCCGTAGGAATTTGAAGGTAAAGTTGCAAATTGTGAAACGACTGTTCTTTTTTTTTTTTTTTTTTTTTTTTTTTTGCCTTATTATCAATTCTCTGCTGTGGTGTACCGAGTAAAAATAATGGACTTTGTGTCACTGGCCAAATATTTCAACACCTCATTTCATCACACTCACAACAAAGCAAGTCTTCAGGTTGACTCCGAGCTCTTCCGACATAATTTCTTGAGAGAATCCACACAAATCTTAAATATCTTCCTGCATAAGAGACTCCGAGTGATAATTGGCAAGACGGGGTTCAGCTTTATGAGAGAGAGAGTCAAAAAAAGAATCAAATTACTGTCTTCGAGGCTTTTTCTCCGTCTGAGGCAACGCCCGCGAAAATTGGCAAAGCCAAACCGTGTTCTGCTGTAAGCACTACGCAACCCTCGTGCACTCTCGCAAGCACTGGGTCATCTCATTTTCATTTCAACTGCTTCATCAGGGGATAGCGCGAACGCAGTCCCCCACTACCAGAAATTATGCAGTCGAGATTCCCACATTTGGGGAATTCGCAGGGGTCAGCACAGCCGGAGTGCAATGGCTGAGCCTCGCCCTGGGTGAACCACCTTCGTGATCATGGTATCTCCCCTGCCAGGTAAGTATGAATTGTGCCACGCCTGGGAGGGGTGCAAGATGCTAAATAACCCGCTCACTCTCATGGTGTCTGAGAATTCCCAGCATTCCCCCAAGCCTTGCCATATTGGCACCCGGTTTTTGCGCATTTGACCATATTTTGACTGTCAAATGAATTATATCACCTTGTTACAACCAAACCTCTAATTTTCCTCAAAATGCAGCTCCTAATTCAAATATTGCAACTCATGAGTCAGTTTACGCCCATGGTGTAAGGCTGTGCCAACCCCCTTTGATCTTGCCAAACCCTCAGAGTCTGGCTTTTGAGCTGTCGGGGTAGGAGCAGCTCTCCAGCCAATACATGTATTTTTTGTCACCTCGTGTCACAAAAACCCCAACAACTACCTAAATAACTGGATATGCTGTTTTCAGAGTCCAATCGGATTGCATCAGAAAAAGGTTGAACGCGCCGTCCAGATAAGCAGGGTACTGGGGGTATTTCCTAGTGACGGATTTCAATCCTTGCTGATATCACAGAATTCTACTCATGTCATTTAATTAGCACGAATGGCTAGACCGCTGACAACATAACGCCGGTTGGTGTTTCATTTTAACCGCTCACCATTTTGCGTTGATTTACTCTTCTACGTTAATATTTCCAGCTGTGCTGCCTGAAATATTGGAGAGACAATGCGCGCACAATTGTGGATATATTCAGACTGTTAATAATGAGCCTTTTTCCTCGTTTGAAACATCTTAAAAAATAATTAAGATTAAAGCGCGCTGCAGCCGGCATTCCCGGGCGTTATCGCAGTCAGTACAGAGCTGGACAGGATTGGCTCGGCTTTCCAGAACACACACGGGCAGGCTTTGTCAGAACCGAGATGGCAGTAAAAACTGAATTATTCATTCCACTCACGTTGAGGACGGTCAGCAAATTAACCTCAATTCAATGTAGTTATGCGTAAATTCAGTGACTGCACCCACAAAATCAAAGAATTCTACCGCGTGAATAAGTGAAATTGATTATTAACACAACAGCATTAGAGCGTATGCCTTGCACAGTCTGCATGATAGAACAAACTATGACGACAAACTGGCTGCACGTCACAACTAGTGCCATAAACCTGCTTAGAACGAGCCAGTACTGTGACGACACGCTGTTCCATTTGATGTACCAGAATAAACAGACGTTCTCAGCTCTTGAACAGAATGGAATTCGTTTCGGGGGCGCTAATTCATTTATTTCTACCTTGCTCCGACAGATTCTGTTTTCATCCCCCGTAGGAATTTGAAGGTAAAGTTGCAAATTGTGAAACGACTGTTCTTTTTTTTTTTTTTTTTTTTTTTTTTTGCCTTATTATCAATTCTCTGCTGTGGTGTACCGAGTAAAAATAATGGACTTTGTGTCACTGGCCAAATATTTCAACACCTCATTTCATCACACTCACAACAAAGCAAGTCTTCAGGTTGACTCCGAGCTCTTCCGACATAATTTCTTGAGAGAATCCACACAAATCTTAAATATCTTCCTGCATAAGAGACTCCGAGTGATAATTGGCAAGACGGGGTTCAGCTTTATGAGAGAGAGAGTCAAAAAAAGAATCAAATTACTGTCTTCGAGGCTTTTTCTCCGTCTGAGGCAACGCCCGCGAAAATTGGCAAAGCCAAACCGTGTTCTGCTGTAAGCACTACGCAACCCTCGTGCACTCTCGCAAGCACTGGGTCATCTCATTTTCATTTCAACTGCTTCATCAGGGGATAGCGCGAACGCAGTCCCCCACTACCAGAAATTATGCAGTCGAGATTCCCACATTTGGGGAATTCGCAGGGGTCAGCACAGCCGGAGTGCAATGGCTGAGCCTCGCCCTGGGTGAACCACCTTCGTGATCATGGTATCTCCCCTGCCAGGTAAGTATGAATTGTGCCACGCCTGGGAGGGGTGCAAGATGCTAAATAACCCGCTCACTCTCATGGTGTCTGAGAATTCCCAGCATTCCCCCAAGCCTTGCCATATTGGCACCCGGTTTTTGCGCATTTGACCATATTTTGACTGTCAAATGAATTATATCACCTTGTTACAACCAAACCTCTAATTTTCCTCAAAATGCAGCTCCTAATTCAAATATTGCAACTCGTGAGTCAGTTTACGCCCATGGTGTAAGGCTGTGCCAACCCCCTTTGATCTTGCCAAACCCTCAGAGTCTGGCTTTTGAGCTGTCGGGGTAGGAGCAGCTCTCCAGCCAATACATGTATTTTTTGTCACCTCGTGTCACAAAAACCCCAACAACTACCTAAATAACTGGATATGCTGTTTTCAGAGTCCAATCGGATTGCATCAGAAAAAGGTTGAACGCGCCGTCCAGATAAGCAGGGTACTGGGGGTATTTCCTAGTGACGGATTTCAATCCTTGCTGATATCACAGAATTCTACTCATGTCATTTAATTAGCACGAATGGCTAGACCGCTGACAACATAACGCCGGTTGGTGTTTCATTTTAACCGCTCACCATTTTGCGTTGATTTACTCTTCTACGTTAATATTTCCAGCTGTGCTGCCTGAAATATTGGAGAGACAATGCGCGCACAATTGTGGATATATTCAGACTGTTAATAATGAGCCTTTTTCCTCGTTTGAAACATCTTAAAAAATAATTAAGATTAAAGCGCGCTGCAGCCGGCATTCCCGGGCGTTATCGCAGTCAGTACAGAGCTGGACAGGATTGGCTCGGCTTTCCAGAACACACACGGGCAGGCTTTGTCAGAACCGAGATGGCAGTAAAAACTGAATTATTCATTCCACTCACGTTGAGGACGGTCAGCAAATTAACCTCAATTCAATGTAGTTATGCGTAAATTCAGTGACTGCACCCACAAAATCAAAGAATTCTACCGCGTGAATAAGTGAAATTGATTATTAACACAACAGCATTAGAGCGTATGCCTTGCACAGTCTGCATGATAGAACAAACTATGACGACAAACTGGCTGCACGTCACAACTAGTGCCATAAACCTGCTTAGAACGAGCCAGTACTGTGACGACACGCTGTTCCATTTGATGTACCAGAATAAACAGACGTTCTCAGCTCTTGAACAGAATGGAATTCGTTTCGGGGGCGCTAATTCATTTATTTCTACCTTGCTCCGACAGATTCTGTTTTCATCCCCCGTAGGAATTTGAAGGTAAAGTTGCAAATTGTGAAACGACTGTTCTTTTTTTTTTTTTTTTGCCTTATTATCAATTCTCTGCTGTGGTGTACCGAGTAAAAATAATGGACTTTGTGTCACTGGCCAAATATTTCAACACCTCATTTCATCACACTCACAACAAAGCAAGTCTTCAGGTTGACTCCGAGCTCTTCCGACATAATTTCTTGAGAGAATCCACACAAATCTTAAATATCTTCCTGCATAAGAGACTCCGAGTGATAATTGGCAAGACGGGGTTCAGCTTTATGAGAGAGAGAGTCAAAAAAAGAATCAAATTACTGTCTTCGAGGCTTTTTCTCCGTCTGAGGCAACGCCCGCGAAAATTGGCAAAGCCAAACCGTGTTCTGCTGTAAGCACTACGCAACCCTCGTGCACTCTCGCAAGCACTGGGTCATCTCATTTTCATTTCAACTGCTTCATCAGGGGATAGCGCGAACGCAGTCCCCCACTACCAGAAATTATGCAGTCGAGATTCCCACATTTGGGGAATTCGCAGGGGTCAGCACAGCCGGAGTGCAATGGCTGAGCCTCGCCCTGGGTGAACCACCTTCGTGATCATGGTATCTCCCCTGCCAGGTAAGTATGAATTGTGCCACGCCTGGGAGGGGTGCAAGATGCTAAATAACCCGCTCACTCTCATGGTGTCTGAGAATTCCCAGCATTCCCCCAAGCCTTGCCATATTGGCACCCGGTTTTTGCGCATTTGACCATATTTTGACTGTCAAATGAATTATATCACCTTGTTACAACCAAACCTCTAATTTTCCTCAAAATGCAGCTCCTAATTCAAATATTGCAACTCATGAGTCAGTTTACGCCCATGGTGTAAGGCTGTGCCAACCCCCTTTGATCTTGCCAAACCCTCAGAGTCTGGCTTTTGAGCTGTCGGGGTAGGAGCAGCTCTCCAGCCAATACATGTATTTTTTGTCACCTCGTGTCACAAAAACCCCAACAACTACCTAAATAACTGGATATGCTGTTTTCAGAGTCCAATCGGATTGCATCAGAAAAAGGTTGAACGCGCCGTCCAGATAAGCAGGGTACTGGGGGTATTTCCTAGTGACGGATTTCAATCCTTGCTGATATCACAGAATTCTACTCATGTCATTTAATTAGCACGAATGGCTAGACCGCTGACAACATAACGCCGGTTGGTGTTTCATTTTAACCGCTCACCATTTTGCGTTGATTTACTCTTCTACGTTAATATTTCCAGCTGTGCTGCCTGAAATATTGGAGAGACAATGCGCGCACAATTGTGGATATATTCAGACTGTTAATAATGAGCCTTTTTCCTCGTTTGAAACATCTTAAAAAATAATTAAGATTAAAGCGCGCTGCAGCCGGCATTCCCGGGCGTTATCGCAGTCAGTACAGAGCTGGACAGGATTGGCTCGGCTTTCCAGAACACACACGGGCAGGCTTTGTCAGAACCGAGATGGCAGTAAAAACTGAATTATTCATTCCACTCACGTTGAGGACGGTCAGCAAATTAACCTCAATTCAATGTAGTTATGCGTAAATTCAGTGACTGCACCCACAAAATCAAAGAATTCTACCGCGTGAATAAGTGAAATTGATTATTAACACAACAGCATTAGAGCGTATGCCTTGCACAGTCTGCATGATAGAACAAACTATGACGACAAACTGGCTGCACGTCACAACTAGTGCCATAAACCTGCTTAGAACGAGCCAGTACTGTGACGACACGCTGTTCCATTTGATGTACCAGAATAAACAGACGTTCTCAGCTCTTGAACAGAATGGAATTCGTTTCGGGGGCGCTAATTCATTTATTTCTACCTTGCTCCGACAGATTCTGTTTTCATCCCCCGTAGGAATTTGAAGGTAAAGTTGCAAATTGTGAAACGACTGTTCTTTTTTTTTTTTTTTTTTTTTTTTTTTTGCCTTATTATCAATTCTCTGCTGTGGTGTACCGAGTAAAAATAATGGACTTTGTGTCACTGGCCAAATATTTCAACACCTCATTTCATCACACTCACAACAAAGCAAGTCTTCAGGTTGACTCCGAGCTCTTCCGACATAATTTCTTGAGAGAATCCACACAAATCTTAAATATCTTCCTGCATAAGAGACTCCGAGTGATAATTGGCAAGACGGGGTTCAGCTTTATGAGAGAGAGAGTCAAAAAAAGAATCAAATTACTGTCTTCGAGGCTTTTTCTCCGTCTGAGGCAACGCCCGCGAAAATTGGCAAAGCCAAACCGTGTTCTGCTGTAAGCACTACGCAACCCTCGTGCACTCTCGCAAGCACTGGGTCATCTCATTTTCATTTCAACTGCTTCATCAGGGGATAGCGCGAACGCAGTCCCCCACTACCAGAAATTATGCAGTCGAGATTCCCACATTTGGGGAATTCGCAGGGGTCAGCACAGCCGGAGTGCAATGGCTGAGCCTCGCCCTGGGTGAACCACCTTCGTGATCATGGTATCTCCCCTGCCAGGTAAGTATGAATTGTGCCACGCCTGGGAGGGGTGCAAGATGCTAAATAACCCGCTCACTCTCATGGTGTCTGAGAATTCCCAGCATTCCCCCAAGCCTTGCCATATTGGCACCCGGTTTTTGCGCATTTGACCATATTTTGACTGTCAAATGAATTATATCACCTTGTTACAACCAAACCTCTAATTTTCCTCAAAATGCAGCTCCTAATTCAAATATTGCAACTCATGAGTCAGTTTACGCCCATGGTGTAAGGCTGTGCCAACCCCCTTTGATCTTGCCAAACCCTCAGAGTCTGGCTTTTGAGCTGTCGGGGTAGGAGCAGCTCTCCAGCCAATACATGTATTTTTTGTCACCTCGTGTCACAAAAACCCCAACAACTACCTAAATAACTGGATATGCTGTTTTCAGAGTCCAATCGGATTGCATCAGAAAAAGGTTGAACGCGCCGTCCAGATAAGCAGGGTACTGGGGGTATTTCCTAGTGACGGATTTCAATCCTTGCTGATATCACAGAATTCTACTCATGTCATTTAATTAGCACGAATGGCTAGACCGCTGACAACATAACGCCGGTTGGTGTTTCATTTTAACCGCTCACCATTTTGCGTTGATTTACTCTTCTACGTTAATATTTCCAGCTGTGCTGCCTGAAATATTGGAGAGACAATGCGCGCACAATTGTGGATATATTCAGACTGTTAATAATGAGCCTTTTTCCTCGTTTGAAACATCTTAAAAAATAATTAAGATTAAAGCGCGCTGCAGCCGGCATTCCCGGGCGTTATCGCAGTCAGTACAGAGCTGGACAGGATTGGCTCGGCTTTCCAGAACACACACGGGCAGGCTTTGTCAGAACCGAGATGGCAGTAAAAACTGAATTATTCATTCCACTCACGTTGAGGACGGTCAGCAAATTAACCTCAATTCAATGTAGTTATGCGTAAATTCAGTGACTGCACCCACAAAATCAAAGAATTCTACCGCGTGAATAAGTGAAATTGATTATTAACACAACAGCATTAGAGCGTATGCCTTGCACAGTCTGCATGATAGAACAAACTATGACGACAAACTGGCTGCACGTCACAACTAGTGCCATAAACCTGCTTAGAACGAGCCAGTACTGTGACGACACGCTGTTCCATTTGATGTACCAGAATAAACAGACGTTCTCAGCTCTTGAACAGAATGGAATTCGTTTCGGGGGCGCTAATTCATTTATTTCTACCTTGCTCCGACAGATTCTGTTTTCATCCCCCGTAGGAATTTGAAGGTAAAGTTGCAAATTGTGAAACGACTGTTCTTTTTTTTTTTTTTTTTGCCTTATTATCAATTCTCTGCTGTGGTGTACCGAGTAAAAATAATGGACTTTGTGTCACTGGCCAAATATTTCAACACCTCATTTCATCACACTCACAACAAAGCAAGTCTTCAGGTTGACTCCGAGCTCTTCCGACATAATTTCTTGAGAGAATCCACACAAATCTTAAATATCTTCCTGCATAAGAGACTCCGAGTGATAATTGGCAAGACGGGGTTCAGCTTTATGAGAGAGAGAGTCAAAAAAAGAATCAAATTACTGTCTTCGAGGCTTTTTCTCCGTCTGAGGCAACGCCCGCGAAAATTGGCAAAGCCAAACCGTGTTCTGCTGTAAGCACTACGCAACCCTCGTGCACTCTCGCAAGCACTGGGTCATCTCATTTTCATTTCAACTGCTTCATCAGGGGATAGCGCGAACGCAGTCCCCCACTACCAGAAATTATGCAGTCGAGATTCCCACATTTGGGGAATTCGCAGGGGTCAGCACAGCCGGAGTGCAATGGCTGAGCCTCGCCCTGGGTGAACCACCTTCGTGATCATGGTATCTCCCCTGCCAGGTAAGTATGAATTGTGCCACGCCTGGGAGGGGTGCAAGATGCTAAATAACCCGCTCACTCTCATGGTGTCTGAGAATTCCCAGCATTCCCCCAAGCCTTGCCATATTGGCACCCGGTTTTTGCGCATTTGACCATATTTTGACTGTCAAATGAATTATATCACCTTGTTACAACCAAACCTCTAATTTTCCTCAAAATGCAGCTCCTAATTCAAATATTGCAACTCATGAGTCAGTTTACGCCCATGGTGTAAGGCTGTGCCAACCCCCTTTGATCTTGCCAAACCCTCAGAGTCTGGCTTTTGAGCTGTCGGGGTAGGAGCAGCTCTCCAGCCAATACATGTATTTTTTGTCACCTCGTGTCACAAAAACCCCAACAACTACCTAAATAACTGGATATGCTGTTTTCAGAGTCCAATCGGATTGCATCAGAAAAAGGTTGAACGCGCCGTCCAGATAAGCAGGGTACTGGGGGTATTTCCTAGTGACGGATTTCAATCCTTGCTGATATCACAGAATTCTACTCATGTCATTTAATTAGCACGAATGGCTAGACCGCTGACAACATAACGCCGGTTGGTGTTTCATTTTAACCGCTCACCATTTTGCGTTGATTTACTCTTCTACGTTAATATTTCCAGCTGTGCTGCCTGAAATATTGGAGAGACAATGCGCGCACAATTGTGGATATATTCAGACTGTTAATAATGAGCCTTTTTCCTCGTTTGAAACATCTTAAAAAATAATTAAGATTAAAGCGCGCTGCAGCCGGCATTCCCGGGCGTTATCGCAGTCAGTACAGAGCTGGACAGGATTGGCTCGGCTTTCCAGAACACACACGGGCAGGCTTTGTCAGAACCGAGATGGCAGTAAAAACTGAATTATTCATTCCACTCACGTTGAGGACGGTCAGCAAATTAACCTCAATTCAATGTAGTTATGCGTAAATTCAGTGACTGCACCCACAAAATCAAAGAATTCTACCGCGTGAATAAGTGAAATTGATTATTAACACAACAGCATTAGAGCGTATGCCTTGCACAGTCTGCATGATAGAACAAACTATGACGACAAACTGGCTGCACGTCACAACTAGTGCCATAAACCTGCTTAGAACGAGCCAGTACTGTGACGACACGCTGTTCCATTTGATGTACCAGAATAAACAGACGTTCTCAGCTCTTGAACAGAATGGAATTCGTTTCGGGGGCGCTAATTCATTTATTTCTACCTTGCTCCGACAGATTCTGTTTTCATCCCCCGTAGGAATTTGAAGGTAAAGTTGCAAATTGTGAAACGACTGTTCTTTTTTTTTTTTTTTTTTTTTTTTTTTTGCCTTATTATCAATTCTCTGCTGTGGTGTACCGAGTAAAAATAATGGACTTTGTGTCACTGGCCAAATATTTCAACACCTCATTTCATCACACTCACAACAAAGCAAGTCTTCAGGTTGACTCCGAGCTCTTCCGACATAATTTCTTGAGAGAATCCACACAAATCTTAAATATCTTCCTGCATAAGAGACTCCGAGTGATAATTGGCAAGACGGGGTTCAGCTTTATGAGAGAGAGAGTCAAAAAAAGAATCAAATTACTGTCTTCGAGGCTTTTTCTCCGTCTGAGGCAACGCCCGCGAAAATTGGCAAAGCCAAACCGTGTTCTGCTGTAAGCACTACGCAACCCTCGTGCACTCTCGCAAGCACTGGGTCATCTCATTTTCATTTCAACTGCTTCATCAGGGGATAGCGCGAACGCAGTCCCCCACTACCAGAAATTATGCAGTCGAGATTCCCACATTTGGGGAATTCGCAGGGGTCAGCACAGCCGGAGTGCAATGGCTGAGCCTCGCCCTGGGTGAACCACCTTCGTGATCATGGTATCTCCCCTGCCAGGTAAGTATGAATTGTGCCACGCCTGGGAGGGGTGCAAGATGCTAAATAACCCGCTCACTCTCATGGTGTCTGAGAATTCCCAGCATTCCCCCAAGCCTTGCCATATTGGCACCCGGTTTTTGCGCATTTGACCATATTTTGACTGTCAAATGAATTATATCACCTTGTTACAACCAAACCTCTAATTTTCCTCAAAATGCAGCTCCTAATTCAAATATTGCAACTCATGAGTCAGTTTACGCCCATGGTGTAAGGCTGTGCCAACCCCCTTTGATCTTGCCAAACCCTCAGAGTCTGGCTTTTGAGCTGTCGGGGTAGGAGCAGCTCTCCAGCCAATACATGTATTTTTTGTCACCTCGTGTCACAAAAACCCCAACAACTACCTAAATAACTGGATATGCTGTTTTCAGAGTCCAATCGGATTGCATCAGAAAAAGGTTGAACGCGCCGTCCAGATAAGCAGGGTACTGGGGGTATTTCCTAGTGACGGATTTCAATCCTTGCTGATATCACAGAATTCTACTCATGTCATTTAATTAGCACGAATGGCTAGACCGCTGACAACATAACGCCGGTTGGTGTTTCATTTTAACCGCTCACCATTTTGCGTTGATTTACTCTTCTACGTTAATATTTCCAGCTGTGCTGCCTGAAATATTGGAGAGACAATGCGCGCACAATTGTGGATATATTCAGACTGTTAATAATGAGCCTTTTTCCTCGTTTGAAACATCTTAAAAAATAATTAAGATTAAAGCGCGCTGCAGCCGGCATTCCCGGGCGTTATCGCAGTCAGTACAGAGCTGGACAGGATTGGCTCGGCTTTCCAGAACACACACGGGCAGGCTTTGTCAGAACCGAGATGGCAGTAAAAACTGAATTATTCATTCCACTCACGTTGAGGACGGTCAGCAAATTAACCTCAATTCAATGTAGTTATGCGTAAATTCAGTGACTGCACCCACAAAATCAAAGAATTCTACCGCGTGAATAAGTGAAATTGATTATTAACACAACAGCATTAGAGCGTATGCCTTGCACAGTCTGCATGATAGAACAAACTATGACGACAAACTGGCTGCACGTCACAACTAGTGCCATAAACCTGCTTAGAACGAGCCAGTACTGTGACGACACGCTGTTCCATTTGATGTACCAGAATAAACAGACGTTCTCAGCTCTTGAACAGAATGGAATTCGTTTCGGGGGCGCTAATTCATTTATTTCTACCTTGCTCCGACAGATTCTGTTTTCATCCCCCGTAGGAATTTGAAGGTAAAGTTGCAAATTGTGAAACGACTGTTCTTTTTTTTTTTTTTTTTTTTTTTTGCCTTATTATCAATTCTCTGCTGTGGTGTACCGAGTAAAAATAATGGACTTTGTGTCACTGGCCAAATATTTCAACACCTCATTTCATCACACTCACAACAAAGCAAGTCTTCAGGTTGACTCCGAGCTCTTCCGACATAATTTCTTGAGAGAATCCACACAAATCTTAAATATCTTCCTGCATAAGAGACTCCGAGTGATAATTGGCAAGACGGGGTTCAGCTTTATGAGAGAGAGAGTCAAAAAAAGAATCAAATTACTGTCTTCGAGGCTTTTTCTCCGTCTGAGGCAACGCCCGCGAAAATTGGCAAAGCCAAACCGTGTTCTGCTGTAAGCACTACGCAACCCTCGTGCACTCTCGCAAGCACTGGGTCATCTCATTTTCATTTCAACTGCTTCATCAGGGGATAGCGCGAACGCAGTCCCCCACTACCAGAAATTATGCAGTCGAGATTCCCACATTTGGGGAATTCGCAGGGGTCAGCACAGCCGGAGTGCAATGGCTGAGCCTCGCCCTGGGTGAACCACCTTCGTGATCATGGTATCTCCCCTGCCAGGTAAGTATGAATTGTGCCACGCCTGGGAGGGGTGCAAGATGCTAAATAACCCGCTCACTCTCATGGTGTCTGAGAATTCCCAGCATTCCCCCAAGCCTTGCCATATTGGCACCCGGTTTTTGCGCATTTGACCATATTTTGACTGTCAAATGAATTATATCACCTTGTTACAACCAAACCTCTAATTTTCCTCAAAATGCAGCTCCTAATTCAAATATTGCAACTCATGAGTCAGTTTACGCCCATGGTGTAAGGCTGTGCCAACCCCCTTTGATCTTGCCAAACCCTCAGAGTCTGGCTTTTGAGCTGTCGGGGTAGGAGCAGCTCTCCAGCCAATACATGTATTTTTTGTCACCTCGTGTCACAAAAACCCCAACAACTACCTAAATAACTGGATATGCTGTTTTCAGAGTCCAATCGGATTGCATCAGAAAAAGGTTGAACGCGCCGTCCAGATAAGCAGGGTACTGGGGGTATTTCCTAGTGACGGATTTCAATCCTTGCTGATATCACAGAATTCTACTCATGTCATTTAATTAGCACGAATGGCTAGACCGCTGACAACATAACGCCGGTTGGTGTTTCATTTTAACCGCTCACCATTTTGCGTTGATTTACTCTTCTACGTTAATATTTCCAGCTGTGCTGCCTGAAATATTGGAGAGACAATGCGCGCACAATTGTGGATATATTCAGACTGTTAATAATGAGCCTTTTTCCTCGTTTGAAACATCTTAAAAAAAAAATAAGATTAAAGCGCGCTGCAGCCGGCATTCCCGGGCGTTATCGCAGTCAGTACAGAGCTGGACAGGATTGGCTCGGCTTTCCAGAACACACACGGGCAGGCTTTGTCAGAACCGAGATGGCAGTAAAAACTGAATTATTCATTCCACTCACGTTGAGGACGGTCAGCAAATTAACCTCAATTCAATGTAGTTATGCGTAAATTCAGTGACTGCACCCACAAAATCAAAGAATTCTACCGCGTGAATAAGTGAAATTGATTATTAACACAACAGCATTAGAGCGTATGCCTTGCACAGTCTGCATGATAGAACAAACTATGACGACAAACTGGCTGCACGTCACAACTAGTGCCATAAACCTGCTTAGAACGAGCCAGTACTGTGACGACACGCTGTTCCATTTGATGTACCAGAATAAACAGACGTTCTCAGCTCTTGAACAGAATGGAATTCGTTTCGGGGGCGCTAATTCATTTATTTCTACCTTGCTCCGACAGATTCTGTTTTCATCCCCCGTAGGAATTTGAAGGTAAAGTTGCAAATTGTGAAACGACTGTTCTTTTTTTTTTTTTTTTTTTTTTTTTTTGCCTTATTATCAATTCTCTGCTGTGGTGTACCGAGTAAAAATAATGGACTTTGTGTCACTGGCCAAATATTTCAACACCTCATTTCATCACACTCACAACAAAGCAAGTCTTCAGGTTGACTCCGAGCTCTTCCGACATAATTTCTTGAGAGAATCCACACAAATCTTAAATATCTTCCTGCATAAGAGACTCCGAGTGATAATTGGCAAGACGGGGTTCAGCTTTATGAGAGAGAGAGTCAAAAAAAGAATCAAATTACTGTCTTCGAGGCTTTTTCTCCGTCTGAGGCAACGCCCGCGAAAATTGGCAAAGCCAAACCGTGTTCTGCTGTAAGCACTACGCAACCCTCGTGCACTCTCGCAAGCACTGGGTCATCTCATTTTCATTTCAACTGCTTCATCAGGGGATAGCGCGAACGCAGTCCCCCACTACCAGAAATTATGCAGTCGAGATTCCCACATTTGGGGAATTCGCAGGGGTCAGCACAGCCGGAGTGCAATGGCTGAGCCTCGCCCTGGGTGAACCACCTTCGTGATCATGGTATCTCCCCTGCCAGGTAAGTATGAATTGTGCCACGCCTGGGAGGGGTGCAAGATGCTAAATAACCCGCTCACTCTCATGGTGTCTGAGAATTCCCAGCATTCCCCCAAGCCTTGCCATATTGGCACCCGGTTTTTGCGCATTTGACCATATTTTGACTGTCAAATGAATTATATCACCTTGTTACAACCAAACCTCTAATTTTCCTCAAAATGCAGCTCCTAATTCAAATATTGCAACTCATGAGTCAGTTTACGCCCATGGTGTAAGGCTGTGCCAACCCCCTTTGATCTTGCCAAACCCTCAGAGTCTGGCTTTTGAGCTGTCGGGGTAGGAGCAGCTCTCCAGCCAATACATGTATTTTTTGTCACCTCGTGTCACAAAAACCCCAACAACTACCTAAATAACTGGATATGCTGTTTTCAGAGTCCAATCGGATTGCATCAGAAAAAGGTTGAACGCGCCGTCCAGATAAGCAGGGTACTGGGGGTATTTCCTAGTGACGGATTTCAATCCTTGCTGATATCACAGAATTCTACTCATGTCATTTAATTAGCACGAATGGCTAGACCGCTGACAACATAACGCCGGTTGGTGTTTCATTTTAACCGCTCACCATTTTGCGTTGATTTACTCTTCTACGTTAATATTTCCAGCTGTGCTGCCTGAAATATTGGAGAGACAATGCGCGCACAATTGTGGATATATTCAGACTGTTAATAATGAGCCTTTTTCCTCGTTTGAAACATCTTAAAAAATAATTAAGATTAAAGCGCGCTGCAGCCGGCATTCCCGGGCGTTATCGCAGTCAGTACAGAGCTGGACAGGATTGGCTCGGCTTTCCAGAACACACACGGGCAGGCTTTGTCAGAACCGAGATGGCAGTAAAAACTGAATTATTCATTCCACTCACGTTGAGGACGGTCAGCAAATTAACCTCAATTCAATGTAGTTATGCGTAAATTCAGTGACTGCACCCACAAAATCAAAGAATTCTACCGCGTGAATAAGTGAAATTGATTATTAACACAACAGCATTAGAGCGTATGCCTTGCACAGTCTGCATGATAGAACAAACTATGACGACAAACTGGCTGCACGTCACAACTAGTGCCATAAACCTGCTTAGAACGAGCCAGTACTGTGACGACACGCTGTTCCATTTGATGTACCAGAATAAA
>JARABX010000461.1:7500-10000 GCA_029721435.1 Gymnothorax reevesii
CTGGGACTGGAAGGAGGCTGTGACCTTTAGGCCAGGGGCCAGGCCCTCCGTCTCTCCGGCCCGGGTGCCCACATTGTCGGGCTGCCCTGCTCCTCCAGGGGGGCCCTGCCATCCCAACATACCTCCCAGGGCCAGCCTCAGTCCCGCCCAAGCTTTCCCGGCCTCCCCCCTGGGCCTGGGAGGAGGCTGTGACCTTTGGGATAGGGGCCAGGCCCTCAGTCCCTCCGGCCCCGGGCACCACTTTGTCGGGCTGCCCTGCTCTTCCAGGGGAGCCCTGCCATCCCAAAATCTCTCCCAGGGCCCGCCCAGGCCTCTCCCGGCCTCCCCCCTGGGCCTGAAAGGAGGCTGTGACCTCTAGGCCAGGGGCCAGGCCCTCCGTCTCTCCGGCCCGGGTCCCCACTTTGCCGGGCTGCCCTGCTCCTCCAGGGGTGCCCTGCCATCCCAACATCCCACCCAGGGCTCGCCCCACACCCGCCCAAGCTCTCCCAGCCTCCCCCCTGGCCCTGGGAGGAGGCTGTGACCTTTAGGCCAGGGGCCAGGCCCTCCGTCCCTCCGGCACGGGTCACCACTTTGTCGGGCTGCCCTGCTCTTCCCGGGGAGCCCTGCCATCCCAACATCCCACCCAGGGCTCGCCCCACACCCGCCCAAGCTCTCCCAGCCTCCCCCCTGGCCCTGGGAGGAGGCTGTGACCTTTGGGCTAGGGGCCAGGCCCTCAGTCCCTCCGGCCCAGGTCACCACTTTGTCGGGCTGCCCTGCTCCTCCAGGGGAGCCCTGCCATCCCAACATACCTCCCTGGACCCGCCTCAGACCAGCCCAAGCTCTCCCGGCCTCCCCCCTGGCCCTGGGAGGAGGCTGTGACCTTTGGGCTAGGGGCCAGGCCCTCAGTCCCTCCGGCCCAGGTCACCACTTTGTCGGGCTGCCCTTCTCTTCCAGGGGAGCCCTGCCATCCCTAAATCTCTCCCAGGGCCCGCCCAAGCTCTCCCGGCCTCACCCCTGGGCCCTGGAGGAGGCTTTGACCTTACGGCCCGGTGCTCGTCCCTCCGTCTCTCTGGCCGGGCCTTCCGCTTCGCGGGGGGTGCCCCGCTCCACCAGGGGTGCCCTGCCATCCCAACATCCCACCCAGGCCTCGCCTCACACCCGCCCAAGCTCTCCCAGCCTCCCCCCTGGGACTGGAAGGAGGCTGTGACCTTTAGGCCAGGGGCCAGGCCCTCCGTCTCTCCGGCCCGGGTGCCCACTTTGTCGGGCTGCCCTGCTCCTCCAGGGGGGCCCTGCCATCCCAACATACCTCCCAGGGCCAGCCTCAGTCCCGCCCAAGCTTTCCCGGCCTCCCCCCTGGGCCTGGGCGGAGGCTGTGACCTTTGGGATAGGGGCCAGGCCCTCAGTCCCTCCGGCCCGGGTCACCACTTTGTCGGGCTGCCCTGCTCTTCCAGGGGAGCCCTGCCATCCCAAAATCTCTCCCAGGGCCCGCCCAGGCCTCTCCCGGCCTCCCCCCTGGGCCTGAAAGGAGGCTGTGACCTCTAGGCCAGGGGCCAGGCCCTCCGTCTCTCCGGCCCGGGTCCCCACTTTGCCGGGCTGCCCTGCTCCTCCAGGGGTGCCCTGCCATCCCAACATCCCACCCAGGGCTCGCCCCACACCCGCCCAAGCTCTCCCAGCCTCCCCCCTGGCCCTGGGAGGAGGCTGTGACCTTTAGGCCAGGGGCCAGGCCCTCCGTCCCTCCGGCACGGGTCACCACTTTGTCGGGCTGCCCTGCTCTTCCCGGGGAGCCCTGCCATCCCAACATCCCACCCAGGGCTCGCCCCACACCCGCCCAAGCTCTCCCAGCCTCCCCCCTGGCCCTGGGAGGAGGCTGTGACCTTTGGGCTAGGGGCCAGGCCCTCAGTCCCTCCGGCCCAGGTCACCACTTTGTCGGGCTGCCCTGCTCCTCCAGGGGAGCCCTGCCATCCCAACATACCTCCCTGGACCCGCCTCAGACCAGCCCAAGCTCTCCCGGCCTCCCCCCCGGCCCTGGGAGGAGGCTGTGACCTTTGGGCTAGGGGCCAGGCCCTCAGTCCCTCCGGCCCGGGTCACCACTTTGTCGGGCTGCCCTGCTCTTCCAGGGGAGCCCTGCCATCCCAAAATCTCTCCCAGGGCCCGCCCAGGCCTCTCCCGGCCTCCCCCCTGGGCCTGAAAGGAGGCTGTGACCTCTAGGCCAGGGGCCAGGCCCTCCGTCTCTCCGGCCCGGGTCCCCACTTTGCCGGGCTGCCCTGCTCCTCCAGGGGTGCCCTGCCATCCCAACATCCCACCCAGGGCTCGCCCCACACCCGCCCAAGCTCTCCCAGCCTCCCCCCTGGGCCTGAAAGGAGGCTGTGACCTCTAGGCCAGGGGCCAGGCCCTCCGTCCCTCCGGCCCGGGTCACCACTTTGTAGGGCTGCCCTGCTCTTCCAGGGAAGCCCTGCCATCCAAAAATCTCTCCCAGGGCCCGCCCAGGCCTCTCCCGGCCTCCCCGCTGCTCCTGGGAGGA
>JARABX010000461.1:20000-25000 GCA_029721435.1 Gymnothorax reevesii
ACCGCGTTTGCGGGGCGAGTGACGATTTTTGCGATTTCGACTGGTCGCCCGGCCCGCAACTGGTCGCCCGTGTGGGACTTAGTCATTTTTTTGCTTTCCCGTTAATTCAACTGGTCACCCGCCTGGGACTTTGTCATTTTTCTGCTTTCCCGATAATTCAACTGGTCACCCGCCTGGGACTTTGTCATTTTTCTGCTTTCCCGCTAATTCAACTCGTCACCCGCCTGGGACTTTGTCATTTTTCTGCTTTCCCGTTAATTCAACTGGTCACCCGCCTGGGACTTTGTCATTTTTTTCTGCTTCCCGCTAATTCAACTGGTCACCCGCCTGGGACTTTGTCATTTTTCTGCTTTCCCGCTAATTCAACTGGTCACCCGCCTGGGACTTTGTCATTTTTTTCTGCTTCCCGCTAATTCAACTGGTCACCCGCCTGGGACTTTGTCATTTTTCTGCTTTCCCGATAATTCAACTGGTCACCCGCTTGGGACTTTGTCATTTTTCTGCTTTCCCGATAATTCAACTGGTCACCCGCCTGGGACTTTGTCATTTTTCTGCTTTCCCGCTAATTCAACTGGTCACGCGCGTGGCTCTTTCTCATTTTTCTGTTTTCCCGCTGATTCAACTGGTCAGCCGCCTGGGACTTTGTCATTTTTCTGCTTTCCCGTTAATTCAACTGGTCACCAGCCTGGGACTTAGCCGAATTTTCGGAAGGAAAAAAAAAAGGGTCAGGTGTTTAATCGGCTTCCATCCAAAACATTAAGACCAGCCAGGTGAAGAGGGAGACGCCGGTTCGACCCGTTCCCCGGGTGCCCTGACCCTCCGCCCGGGCAGCCGGGTTCCACGGGGTGCCCTCTTCCTCTGTGGGTGCCTGGCCATCCCGCCATCCCTCGCAGGTCCCGCCCCGACCACGCCCCGTCACTGCGGCCCTTGCCCCTGGGCCTGGGAGGAGGTGCACGACCCTCCGACCTCCGGCCGGGCTCACCGCTTCCACGGGGTGCCTTGCCCATCCGTGGGGGGACCTGCCAGCCCGAAGTCCCCCCCAGGGCCCGCCCCAACCTCCCCCTTGGGCCTGGGAGGATGCTGTGACCTTTAGGCCCGGTGCGCGGGCTCTCAGCCCTTCGGCCGGGCTCTCCGCTTTGCCGGGGAGCCCCGCTCCTCCAGGGGTGCTCTGCCATCACAACATCCCACACAGGGCTGGCCCCACACCAGGCCGAAGCTCTCCCTGCCTCCCCGCTGCTCCTGGGAGGAGGCTCTGGCCTCAAGGCCACGGGCCAGGCCCCTCCGTCCCTCCGGCCCGGGTGCCCACTTTGTCGGGCTGCCCTGCTCCTCCAGGGGGGCCCTGCCATCCCAACATACCTCCCAGGGCCAGCCTCAGTCCCGCCCAAGCTCTCCCGGCCTCCCCCCTGGGCCTGGGAGGAGGCTGTGACCTTTGGGATAGGGGCCAGGCCCTCAGTCCCTCCGGCCCGGGTCACCACTTTGTCGGGCTGCCCTGCTCTTCCAGGGGAGCCCTGCCATCCCAAAATCTCTCCCAGGGTCCGCCCAGGCCTCTCCCGGCCTCCCCCCTGGGCCTGAAAGGAGGCTGTGACCTCTAGGCCAGGGGCCAGGCCCTCCGTCTCTCCGGCCCGGGTGCCCACTTTGTCGGGCTGCCCTGCTCCTCCAGGGGGGCCCTGCCATCCCAACATACCTCCCAGGGCCAGCCTCAGTCCCGCCCAAGCTCTCCCGGCCTCCCCCCTGGGCCTGGGAGGAGGCTGTGACCTTTGGGATAGGGGCCAGGCCCTCAGTCCCTCCGGCCCGGGTCACCACTTTGTCGGGCTGCCCTGCTCTTCCAGGGGAGCCCTGCCATCCCAAAATCTCTCCCAGGGCCCGCCCAGGCCTCTCCCGGCCTCCCCCCTGGGCCTGAAAGGAGGCTGTGACCTCTAGGCCAGGGGCCAGGCCCTCCGTCTCTCCGGCCCGGGTCCCCACTTTGCCGGGCTGCCCTGCTCCTCCAGGGGTGCCCTGCCATCCCAACATCCCACCCAGGGCTCGCCCCACACCCGCCCAAGCTCTCCCAGCCTCCCCCCTGGGACTGGAAGGAGGCTGTGACCTTTAGGCCAGGGGCCAGGCCCTCCGTCTCTCCGGCCCGGGTGCCCACATTGTCGGGCTGCCCTGCTCTTCCAGGGGAGCCCTGCCATACCAAAATCTCTCCCAGGGCCCGCCCAGGCCTCTCCCGGCCTCCCCCCTGGGCCTGAAAGGAGGCTGTGACCTCTAGGCCAGGGGCCAGGCCCTCCGTCTCTCCGGCCCGGGTCCCCACTTTGCCGGGCTGCCCTGCTCCTCCAGGGGTGCCCTGCCATCCCAACATCCCACCCAGGGCTCGCCCCACACCCGCCCAAGCTCTCCCAGCCTCCCCCCTGGGACTGGAAGGAGGCTGTGACCTTTAGGCCAGGGGCCAGGCCCTCCGTCTCTCCGGCCCGGGTGCCCACTTTGTCGGGCTGCCCTGCTCCTCCAGGGGGGCCCTGCCATCCCAACATACCTCCCAGGGCCAGCCTCAGTCCCGCCCAAGCTTTCCCGGCCTCCCCCCTGGGCCTGGGCGGAGGCTGTTCCCTTTCGGATAGGGGCCAGGCCCTCAGTCCCTCCGGCCCGGGTCACCACTTTGTCGGGCTGCCCTGCTCTTCCAGGGGAGCCCTGCCATCCCAAAATCTCTCCCAGGGCCCGCCCAGGCCTCTCCCAGCCTCCCCCCTGGGCCTGAAAGGAGGCTGTGACCTCTAGGCCAGGGGCCAGGCCCCGTCTCTCCGGCCCGGGTCCCCACTTTGCCGGGCTGCCCCTGCTCCTCCAGGGGTGCCCTGCCATCCCAACATCCCACCCAGGGCTCGCCCCACACCCGCCCAAGCTCTCCCAGCCTCCCCCCTGGCCCTGGGAGGAGGCTGTGACCTTTAGGCCAGGGGCCAGGCCCTCCGTCTCTCCGGCCCGGGTCCCCACTTTGCCGGGCTGCCCTGCTCCTCCAGGGGTGCCCTGCCATCCCAACATCCCACCCAGGGCTCGCCCCACACCCGCCCAAGCTCTCCCAGCCTCCCCCCTGGGACTGGAAGGAGGCTGTGACCTTTAGGCCAGGGGCCAGGCCCTCCGTCTCTCCGGCCCGGGTGCCCACTTTGTCGGGCTGCCCTGCTCCTCCAGGGGGGCCCTGCCATCCCAACATACCTCCCAGGGCCAGCCTCAGTCCCGCCCAAAGCTTTCCCGGCCTCCCCCCCTGGGCCTGCGCGAAAGCTGTGCCCTGTGGGATAGGGGCCAGGCCCCCAGTCCCACCGGCCCGGGTCACCACTTTGTCGGGCTGCCCTGCTCTTCCAGGGACCCCTGCCCTCCCAAAATCCCTCCCAGGGCCCGCCCAGGCCTCTCCCAGCCTCCCCCCTGGGCCTGAAAGGAGGCTGTGACCTCTAGGCCAGGGGCCAGGCCCTCCGTCTCTCCGGCCCGGGTCCCCACTTTGCCGGGCTGCCCTGCTCCTCCAGGGGTGCCCTGCCATCCCAACATCCCACCCAGGGCTCGCCCCACACCCGCCCAAGCTCTCCCAGCCTCCCCCCTGGCCCTGCCGAGAGGCTGTGACCTTTAGTCCAGCGGCCAGGCCCTCTGTCCCTCCGGCACGGGTCACCACTTTGTCGGGCTGCCCTGCTCTTCCCGGGGAGCCCTGCCATCCCAACATCCCACCCAGGGCTCGCCCACACACCGCCCAAGCTCTCCCAGCCTCCCCCCTGGCCCTGGGAGGAGGCTGTGACCTTTGGGCTAGGGGCCAGGCCCTCAGTCCCTCCGGCCCAGGTCACCACTTTGTCGGGCTGCCCTGCTCCTCCAGGGGAGCCCTGCCATCCCAACATACCTCCCTGGACCCGCCTCAGACCAGCCCAAGCTCTCCCGGCCTCCCCCCTGGCCCTGGGAGGAGGCTGTGACCTTTGGGCTAGGGGCCAGGCCCTCAGTCCCTCCGGCCCAGGTCACCACTTTGTCGGGCTGCCCTTCTCTTCCAGGGGGGCCCTGCCATCCCTAAATCTCTCCCAGGGGCCGCCCAAGCTCTCCCGGCCTCACCCCTGGGCCCTGGAGGAGGCTTTGACCTTAAGGCCCGGTGCTCGTCCCTCCGTCTCTCTGGCCGGGCCTTCCGCTTCGACGGGGGTGGCCCGCTCCACCAGGGGTGCCCTGCCATCCCAACATCCCACCCAGGGCTCGCCTCACACCCGCCCAAGCTCTCCCAGCCTCCCCCCTGGGACTGGAAGGAGGCTGTGACCTTTAGGCCAGGGGCCAGGCCCTCCGTCTCTCCGGCCCGGGTGCCCACTTTGTCGGGCTGCCCTGCTCCTCCAGGGGGGCCCTGCCATCCCAACATACCTCCCAGGGCCAGCCTCAGTCCCGCCCAAGCTTTCCCGGCCTCCCCCCTGGGCCTGGGCGGAGGCTGTGACCTTTGGGATAGGGGCCAGGCCCTCAGTCCCTCCGGCCCGGGTCACCACTTTGTCGGGCTGCCCTGCTCTTCCAGGGGAGCCCTGCCATCCCAAAATCTCTCCCAGGGCCCGCCCAGGCCTCTCCCGGCCTCCCCCCTGGGCCTGAAAGGAGGCTGTGACCTCTAGGCCAGGGGCCAGGCCCTCCGTCTCTCCGGCCCGGGTCCCCACTTTGCCGGGCTGCCCTGCTCCTCCAGGGGTGCCCTGCCATCCCAACATCCCACCCAGGGCTCGCCCCACACCCCCCCCAGCTCTCCCAGCCTCCCCCCTGGGCCTGAAAGGAGGCTGTGACCTCTAGGCCAGGGGCCAGGCCCTCCGTCCCTCCGGCCCGGGTCACCACTTTGTAGGGCTGCCCTGCTCTTCCAGGGAAGCCCTGCCATCCAAAAATCTCTCCCAGGGCCCGCCCAGGCCTCTCCCGGCCTCCCCGCTGCTCCTGGGAGGAGGCTGTGACCTTTAGGCCAGGGGCCAGGCCCTCAGTCCCTCCGGCCCAGGTCACCACTTTGTCGGGCTGCCCTGCTCTTCCAGGGGAGCCCTGCTATCCCAAAATCTCTCCCA
>JARABX010000462.1:0-27795 GCA_029721435.1 Gymnothorax reevesii
GCAAAATACACTTAAAATAGGTTTTCGTCGAGAACCGCCAAATTTTCTCAAAAACATTGTACTGCATTCTGTCCAAATGTGTCTGAATGTCATGCTTGTTGTGCCTGACTGTCAAACTATGCCCCAACTTGATAGCACTTCTTTCCAAAAAAACAGAATTATGCTAAAGTTGAGGAATACATGCAGCCCCTTTTGGAATGAAAGACATTACATGACCTGTAAGCAGAATTTGAGCCCCTTCAAGTCTAACAAATGCTGACTTCAAGTGTATGGCACATCTTCAGCTACCCCAAAATGAAGCACTTACTGTTTTAATGTCACAAGGGTGTACTCCACTTAGGGCTATCTGTGATGCACAAGGTCTGAGAGGACATATTTCAAGAAAATTTCTTGTAACAAGGCACACTATCCTTTTCTTGTCCTTCAGTGAAGTGGCAGTTAGAGAAAGGATATGACTGTGATTGGCATTTGTGGGGTCTCAATAATATTTCCTGAACATTCATGATGATACTGTGAGTTCAGTTGTCCCTGAAAGACATGCTTGTTGTGCATCCCTGTCAAATTTCCCCCAACTTGAAAGCACTTCCTTCAGAGAAAACAGAATTATGCAAAAGTTGAGGAATAGATGCAGGTACTAAGCATGCAAGAGAAACTAGATAAGCTCAAGGAAGAATTTAAACGCCCTCTTGTTTCTCAGCTACAGATTTGAATATATCGCACAGTTCCAGCATCCACAAAATGAAGCACTTGCTGTAAAATTTCACAAGGTTGTGCTCCAGCAAGAGGTAATAGTAATGACCAATTTATGAATGCAGATATTCCTTCAAAAATTGCATTACCTTGGAGAAGAATTTCAGCCCCTTCAAGTGAAATAAATGCTGCCTTTGAGTGGATGGCAAATTTTCAACAACCACAAAATTAGGTACTTACTGTTAAATGTCTCAAGTCAGAACTTCAGATTGAACCCAGTGAGAGATGCAGCAGTCCAAAAGGTATAAATCAGCAACTCTGTTGTCATTCCTTGATTTCATCCCAGGTTTCTGCATGCTTCCTTTACAAGCCTTCTAATGATCTTTCTTGTTCATCATAGATTCCTTCTGGATTTAAAGCAGCAATGAACAGAGATTTATTAATGTGGCTCCAAGTCCCGCCTCATGCAACTGCCATTGTTTCTGAAGCACCGGCCATCACGTTGATGAGTTGAGAACGATCCAAAGGTAGAGAGTAAATTGATTGGTCTGGCAATCTAAATTTCAATTGCATTGCATTTATTTGCGTTTGCATCTAGAGGAAATGCAAGCAGTTTTGAGATAAGTGAGAAATTAGAGAATTTGGGCCTTTCTCATGTCTCGCATCTACAGATTTGAATAGATAGCACAGTTTCAGTCAGACCAACATGAAGAAATTACTGTAAATAGTCAGAAGTTAATACTCCAGTAAAAGGTAACTGTTATCCATAAAATTTGAAATCATTTCTTCAAAATTACACATTACATGAGAAACATTTTTCAAAAAAGTTTAGTGAAATGGCAGTTGGATGAAAGTCACAGTTGTTGCAGGCTTCAAAAGCATCCAAATGATATTTCCCAAACAGGTAGTAGATATTGTCATTGCATGTGTCCCTGAACCGCATGCTTGTAAGACATGACAGCCAAAATATGCCCCAACTTAATAGCAGTTCCATCAGAGAAAACAGAGATATAACCAAGAAGAGAAATAGAGGCAGGCAGGACTGGATGTATGAGATATTGGATAACCTCACAAAAGAACTGGAAGCCCCTCACGTCTTCCATCTGCAGATTTAAATTTTTTGCACAGTTACAGCCACCCCAAAATGAAGCACTTTTGGTTAAAATTCACAAATCAGTACTCCAATCAGAGGTACCTGTGATGCACAAGTCTAGAAAGAAAATATTTCTTCAAATTTACTTGTTATATGGTGCACTATCCTTTTACTAATGCTTGAGTGAAATGGGTGTCAGATATAAGATACGCTCTGGATCAGCTTTTGTAAATTGCCACCAAAGTTTCAGAAAAACAAATGATAATACTGTCGGTGTGCGCGTGCCCAAAGAACGTACTTGTTGGGAATAACAGTCAAAATTTGTCCCAACATGATAAGACCTCCCTTAGAAAAAACAGAATAATGCCAAAGTTCAGGAATGGATGTAATCACTTCTGGTGCATAAGAAATTGTCTTACCTCCTGGAATAACTGGAGTCCCCTCAAGTCTCTTAACTGTCGGTTAGTATGTATGGCACATTTTCAGCTACCCCAAAATGAAGCACTTACTGTTCCATGTCACAAGTGAGCACTTCAGTTAGAGGTACCTGTGATGCACAAGTCTTGAAAGGAGAGATTTCTGCAAAATTTCTTGTTGCATGGCGCATTATCCTTTTCTTGTAGTTCAGTGACATTTTTGTTGAGTAACACCTAATTTTTGCAAACATACATTGCTGTACTTACAGTCCAAATGTCCTTGAAATCCATGCTTGTTGTGCACGACTGTCAAACTATGCCCCAACTTGATAGCACTTCCTTCCAAGAAAACAGAATTATGCTAAAGTTGAGGAATAGATGCAGCCCCTTTTGGAATGAAATACATTAGAGCGCCTTGAAGTCTCATAAAAGCTGACTTTAAGTGTATGGCACATCTTCCCAAAATGAAGCACTTTTGGTTAAAATTCACAAATCAGTACTCCAGTCAGAGGTACCTGTGATGCACAAGTCTAGAAAGAAAATATTTCTTCAAATTTGCTTGTTATATGGTGCACTATCCTTTTACTAAAGCTTGAGTGAAATGGGTGTCAGATATAAGATACACTCTGAATCAGCTTTTGTAAATTGCCACCAAAGTTTCAGAAAAACAAATGATAATACTGTCGGTGTTCGTGTGCCTGAAGAACGTACTTGCTGGGAATAACAGTCAAAATTTGTCCCAACATGATAAGACCTCCCTTAGAAAAAACAGAATAATGCCAAGGTGCAGGAATAGATGTAATCACTTCTGGTGCATAAGAAATGGTCTTACCTCCTGGAATAACTGCAGTCCCCTCAAGTCTCTTAACTGTTGGTTAGTATGTATGGCACATTTTCAGCTACCCCAAAATGAAGCACTTACTGTTCCATGTCACAAGTGAGTACTCCAGTTAGAGGTACCTGTGATGCACAAGTCTTGAAAGGAGAGATTTCTGCAAAATTTCTTGTTGCATGGCGCATTATCCTTTTCTTGTAGTTCAGTGACATTTTTGTTGAGTACCACTAAATTTTTGCAAACATACATTGCTGTACTTTCAGTCCAAATGTCCTTGAAATCCATGCTTGTTGTGCACGACTGTCAAACTATGCCCCAACTTGATAGCACTTCCTTCCAAGAAAACAGAATTATGCTAAAGTTGAGGAATAGATGCAGCCCCTTTTGGAATGAAATACATTAGAGCGCCTTCAAGTCTAATAAATGCTGTCTTTAAGTGTATGGCACTTCTTCAGCTACCCCAAAATGAAGCACTTACTGTTTCATGTCACAAGTGTGTACTCCACTTAGGGCTACCTGAGATGCACAAGGTCTGAGAGGACATATTTCAAGAAAATTTCTTGTAACATGACGCAGTATTCTTTTCTTGTCCTTAAGTGAAGGGGCAGTTAGAGAAAGGATATAATTGTGATTGGCTTTTGAGGGGTCTCAATAATGTTTCCCAAACATTCATGATGATACTGTGAGTTCACTTGTCCCTGTAAGACATGCTTGTTGTGCATCCCTGTCAAATTATGCCCCAACTTGAAAGCACTTCCTTCAGAGAAAACAGAATTATGCCAGAAGAATTAGATGCAGGCACTATGGATGTAAGCCAAACTTGAAAAGTTCAAGAAAGAATTAGAATCCCATAAAGTTTCTTATCTGCAGAATTGAATATATTTCACAATTACAGAAGCCCCACAATGAAGCACTTACTGTTAAAATTCACTAGGTAGTGTTTCAGCAAGAGGAAACATGAATGTGCAATTCATCAAAGCACATCTTCCTTTTAAATTCATTGTTATATGATGCACTTTGCTTCTGAATGCATTTCAGTTAAATAGCAGCATTGAGTAAAATACACTTAAAATAGGTTTTCGTCGAGAACCGCCAAATTTTATCAAAAACATTGTACTGCGTTCTGTCCAAATGTGTCTGAATGTCATGCTTGTTGTGCCTGACTGTCAAACTATGCCCCAACTTGATAGCACTTCTTTCCAAAAAAACAGAATTATGCTAAAGTTGAGGAATACATGCAGCCCCTTTTGGAATTAAAGACATTACATGACCTGTAAGCAGAATTTGAGCCCCTTCAAGTCTAACAAATGCTGACTTTAAGTGTATGGCACTTCTTCAGCTACCCCAAAATGAAGCACTTACTGTTTCATGTCACAAGTGTGTACTCCACTTAGGGCTACCTGAGATGCACAAGGTCTGAGAGGACATATTTCAAGAAAATTTCTTGTAACAAGGCACACTATCCTTTTCTTGCCCTTCAGTGAAGTGGCAGTTAGAGAAAGGATACTGTATAACTGTGATTGGCATTTGTGGGGTCTCAATAATATTTCCTGAACATTCATGATGATACTGTGAGTTCAGTTGTCCCTGAAAGACATGCTTGTTGTGCATCCCTGTCAAATTTCCCCCAACTTGAAAGCACTTCCTTCAGAGAAAACAGGATTATGCCAGAAGAATTAGATGCAGGCACTATGGATGTAAGCCAAACTTGAAAAGTTCAAGAAAGAATTAGAATCCCATAAAGTTTCTTATCTGCAGAATTGAATATATTTCACAATTACAGAAGCCCCACAATGAAGCACTTACTGTTAAAATTCACTAGGTAGTGTTTCAGCAAGAGGTAAAATTAATGTGCAATTCATCAAAGCACATCTTTCTTTTAAATTCATTATTATATGCTGCACTTTGCTTCTGATTGCATTTCAGTTAAATAGCAGCATAGAGCAAAATACACTTAAAATAGGTTTTCGTCGAGAACCGCCAAATTTTCTCAAAAACATTGTACTGCATTCTGTCCAAATGTGTCTGAATGTCATGCTTGTTGTGCCTGACTGTCAAACTATGCCCCAACTTGATAGCACTTCTTTCCAAAAAAACAGAATTATGCTAAAGTTGAGGAATACATGCAGCCCCTTTTGGAATGAAAGACATTACATGACCTGTAAGCAGAATTTGAGCCCCTTCAAGTCTAACAAATGCTGACTTCAAGTGTATGGCACATCTTCAGCTACCCCAAAATGAAGCACTTACTGTTTTAATGTCACAAGTGTGTACTCCACTTAGGGCTACCTGTGATGCACAAGGTCTGAGAGGACATATTTCAAGAAAATTTCTTGTAACAAGGCACACTATCCTTTTCTTGTCCTTCAGTGAAGTGGCAGTTAGAGAAAGGATATGACTGTGATTGGCATTTGTGGGGTCTCAATAATATTTCCTGAACATTCATGATGATACTGTGAGTTCAGTTGTCCCTGAAAGACATGCTTGTTGTGCATCCCTGTCAAATTTCCCCCAACTTGAAAGCACTTCCTTCAGAGAAAACAGAATTATGCAAAAGTTGAGGAATAGATGCAGGTACTAAGCATGCAAGAGAAACTAGATAAGCTCAAGGAAGAATTTAAACGCCCTCTTGTTTCTCAGCTACAGATTTGAATATATCGCACAGTTCCAGCATCCACAAAATGAAGCACTTGCTGTAAAATTTCACAAGGTTGTGCTCCAGCAAGAGGTAATAGTAATGACCAATTTATGAATGCAGATATTCCTTCAAAAATTGCATTACCTTGGAGAAGAATTTCAGCCCCTTCAAGTGAAATAAATGCTGCCTTTGAGTGGATGGCAAATTTTCAACAACCACAAAATTAGGTACTTACTGTTAAATGTCTCAAGTCAGAACTTCAGATTGAACCCAGTGAGAGATGCAGCAGTCCAAAAGGTATAAATCAGCAACTCTGTTGTCATTCCTTGATTTCATCCCAGGTTTCTGCATGCTTCCTTTACAAGCCTTCTAATGATCTTTCTTGTTCATCATAGATTCCTTCTGGATTTAAAGCAGCAATGAACAGAGATTTATTAATGTGGCTCCAAGTCCCGCCTCATGCAACTGCCATTGTTTCTGAAGCACCGGCCATCACGTTGATGAGTTGAGAACGATCCAAAGGTAGAGAGTAAATTGATTGGTCTGGCAATCTAAATTTCAATTGCATTGCATTTATTTGCGTTTGCATCTAGAGGAAATGCAAGCAGTTTTGAGATAAGTGAGAAATTAGAGAATTTGGGCCTTTCTCATGTCTCGCATCTACAGATTTGAATAGATAGCACAGTTTCAGTCAGACCAACATGAAGAAATTACTGTAAATAGTCAGAAGTTAATACTCCAGTAAAAGGTAACTGTTATCCATAAAATTTGAAATCATTTCTTCAAAATTACACATTACATGAGAAACATTTTTCAAAAAAGTTTAGTGAAATGGCAGTTGGATGAAAGTCACAGTTGTTGCAGGCTTCAAAAGCATCCAAATGATATTTCCCAAACAGGTAGTAGATATTGTCATTGCATGTGTCCCTGAACCGCATGCTTGTAAGACATGACAGCCAAAATATGCCCCAACTTAATAGCAGTTCCATCAGAGAAAACAGAGATATAACCAAGAAGAGAAATAGAGGCAGGCAGGACTGGATGTATGAGATATTGGATAACCTCACAAAAGAACTGGAAGCCCCTCACGTCTTCCATCTGCAGATTTAAATTTTTTGCACAGTTACAGCCACCCCAAAATGAAGCACTTTTGGTTAAAATTCACAAATCAGTACTCCAATCAGAGGTACCTGTGATGCACAAGTCTAGAAAGAAAATATTTCTTCAAATTTACTTGTTATATGGTGCACTATCCTTTTACTAATGCTTGAGTGAAATGGGTGTCAGATATAAGATACGCTCTGGATCAGCTTTTGTAAATTGCCACCAAAGTTTCAGAAAAACAAATGATAATACTGTCGGTGTGCGCGTGCCCAAAGAACGTACTTGTTGGGAATAACAGTCAAAATTTGTCCCAACATGATAAGACCTCCCTTAGAAAAAACAGAATAATGCCAAAGTTCAGGAATGGATGTAATCACTTCTGGTGCATAAGAAATGGTCTTACCTCCTGGAATAACTGGAGTCCCCTCAAGTCTCTTAACTGTCGGTTAGTATGTATGGCACATTTTCAGCTACCCCAAAATGAAGCACTTACTGTTCCATGTCACAAGTGAGTACTCCAGTTAGAGGTACCTGTGATGCACAAGTCTTGAAAGGAGAGATTTCTGCAAAATTTCTTGTTGCATGGCGCATTATCCTTTTCTTGTAGTTCAGTGACATTTTTGTTGAGTAACACCAAATTTTTGCAAACATACATTGCTGTACTTACAGTCCAAATGTCCTTGAAATCCATGCTTGTTGTGCACGACTGTCAAACTATGCCCCAACTTGATAGCACTTCCTTCCAAGAAAACAGAATTATGCTAAAGTTGAGGAATAGATGCAGCCCCTTTTGGAATGAAATACATTAGAGCGCCTTGAAGTCTCATAAAAGCTGACTTTAAGTGTATGGCACATCTTCCCAAAATGAAGCACTTTTGGTTAAAATTCACAAATCAGTACTCCAGTCAGAGGTACCTGTGATGCACAAGTCTAGAAAGAAAATATTTCTTCAAATTTGCTTGTTATATGGTGCACTATCCTTTTACTAATGCTTGAGTGAAATGAATGTCAGATATAAGATACACTCTGAATCAGCATTTGTAAATTGCCACCAAAGTTTCAGAAAAACAAATGATAATACTGTCGGTGTTCGTGTGCCTGAAGAACGTACTTGCTGGGAATAACAGTCAAAATTTGTCCCAACATGATAAGACCTCCCTTAGAAAAAACAGAATAATGCCAAGGTGCAGGAATAGATGTAATCACTTCTGGTGCATAAGAAATGGTCTTACCTCCTGGAATAACTGCAGTCCCCTCAAGTCTCTTAACTGTTGGTTAGTATGTATGGCACATTTTCAGCTACCCCAAAATGAAGCACTTACTGTTCCATGTCACAAGTGAGTACTCCAGTTAGAGGTACCTGTGATGCACAAGTCTTGAAAGGAGAGATTTCTGCAAAATTTCTTGTTGCATGGCGCATTATCCTTTTCTTGTAGTTCAGTGACATTTTTGTTGAGTACCACTAAATTTTTGCAAACATACATTGCTGTACTTTCAGTCCAAATGTCCTTGAAATCCATGCTTGTTGTGCACGACTGTCAAACTATGCCCCAACTTGATAGCACTTCCTTCCAAGAAAACAGAATTATGCTAAAGTTGAGGAATAGATGCAGCCCCTTTTGGAATGAAATACATTAGAGCGCCTTCAAGTCTAATAAATGCTGACTTTAAGTGTATGGCACTTCTTCAGCTACCCCAAAATGAAGCACTTACTGTTTCATGTCACAAGTGTGTACTCCACTTAGGGCTACCTGAGATGCACAAGGTCTGAGAGGACATATTTCAAGAAAATTTCTTGTAACAAGGCACACTATCCTTTTCTTGCCCTTCAGTGAAGTGGCAGTTAGAGAAAGGATACTGTATAACTGTGATTGGCATTTGTGGGGTCTCAATAATATTTCCTGAACATTCATGATGATACTGTGAGTTCAGTTGTCCCTGAAAGACATGCTTGTTGTGCATCCCTGTCAAATTTCCCCCAACTTGAAAGCACTTCCTTCAGAGAAAACAGGATTATGCCAGAAGAATTAGATGCAGGCACTATGGATGTAAGCCAAACTTGAAAAGTTCAAGAAAGAATTAGAATCCCATAAAGTTTCTTATCTGCAGAATTGAATATATTTCACAATTACAGAAGCCCCACAATGAAGCACTTACTGTTAAAATTCACTAGGTAGTGTTTCAGCAAGAGGTAAAATTAATGTGCAATTCATCAAAGCACATCTTTCTTTTAAATTCATTATTATATGCTGCACTTTGCTTCTGATTGCATTTCAGTTAAATAGCAGCATAGAGCAAAATACACTTAAAATAGGTTTTCGTCGAGAACCGCCAAATTTTCTCAAAAACATTGTACTGCATTCTGTCCAAATGTGTCTGAATGTCATGCTTGTTGTGCCTGACTGTCAAACTATGCCCCAACTTGATAGCACTTCTTTCCAAAAAAACAGAATTATGCTAAAGTTGAGGAATACATGCAGCCCCTTTTGGAATGAAAGACATTACATGACCTGTAAGCAGAATTTGAGCCCCTTCAAGTCTAACAAATGCTGACTTCAAGTGTATGGCACATCTTCAGCTACCCCAAAATGAAGCACTTACTGTTTTAATGTCACAAGTGTGTACTCCACTTAAGGCTACCTGTGATGCACAAGGTCTGAGAGGACATATTTCAAGAAAATTTCTTGTAACAAGGCACACTATCCTTTTCTTGTCCTTCAGTGAAGTGGCAGTTAGAGAAAGGATATGACTGTGATTGGCATTTGTGGGGTCTCAATAATATTTCCTGAACATTCATGATGATACTGTGAGTTCAGTTGTCCCTGAAAGACATGCTTGTTGTGCATCCCTGTCAAATTTCCCCCAACTTGAAAGCACTTCCTTCAGAGAAAACAGAATTATGCAAAAGTTGAGGAATAGATGCAGGTACTAAGCATGCAAGAGAAACTAGATAAGCTCAAGGAAGAATTTAAACGCCCTCTTGTTTCTCAGCTACAGATTTGAATATATCGCACAGTTCCAGCATCCACAAAATGAAGCACTTGCTGTAAAATTTCACAAGGTTGTGCTCCAGCAAGAGGTAATAGTAATGACCAATTTATGAATGCAGATATTCCTTCAAAAATTGCATTACCTTGGAGAAGAATTTCAGCCCCTTCAAGTGAAATAAATGCTGCCTTTGAGTGGATGGCAAATTTTCAACAACCACAAAATTAGGTACTTACTGTTAAATGTCTCAAGTCAGAACTTCAGATTGAACCCAGTGAGAGATGCAGCAGTCCAAAAGGTATAAATCAGCAACTCTGTTGTCATTCCTTGATTTCATCCCAGGTTTCTGCATGCTTCCTTTACAAGCCTTCTAATGATCTTTCTTGTTCATCATAGATTCCTTCTGGATTTAAAGCAGCAATGAACAGAGATTTATTAATGTGGCTCCAAGTCCCGCCTCATGCAACTGCCATTGTTTCTGAAGCACCGGCCATCACGTTGATGAGTTGAGAACGATCCAAAGGTAGAGAGTAAATTGATTGGTCTGGCAATCTAAATTTCAATTGCATTGCATTTATTTGCGTTTGCATCTAGAGGAAATGCAAGCAGTTTTGAGATAAGTGAGAAATTAGAGAATTTGGGCCTTTCTCATGTCTCGCATCTACAGATTTGAATAGATAGCACAGTTTCAGTCAGGCCAACATGAAGAAATTACTGTAAATAGTCAGAAGTTAATACTCCAGTAAAAGGTAACTGTTATCCATAAAATTTGAAATCATTTCTTCAAAATTACACATTACATGAGAAACATTTTTCAAAAAAGTTGAGTGAAATGGCAGTTGGATGAAAGTCACAGTTGTTGCAGGCTTCAAAAGCATCCAAATGATATTTCCCAAACAGGTAGTAGATATTGTCATTGCATGTGTCCCTGAACCGCATGCTTGTAAGACATGACAGCCAAAATATGCCCCAACTTAATAGCAGTTCCATCAGAGAAAACAGAGATATAACCAAGAAGAGAAATAGAGGCAGGCAGGACTGGATGTATGAGATATTGGATAACCTCACAAAAGAACTGGAAGCCCCTCACGTCTTCCATCTGCAGATTTAAATTTTTTGCACAGTTACAGCCACCCCAAAATGAAGCACTTTTGGTTAAAATTCACAAATCAGTACTCCAGTCAGAGGTACCTGTGATGCACAAGTCTAGAAAGAAAATATTTCTTCAAATTTACTTGTTATATGGTGCACTATCCTTTTACTAATGCTTGAGTGAAATGGGTGTCAGATATAAGATACGCTCTGGATCAGCTTTTGTAAATTGCCACCAAAGTTTCAGAAAAACAAATGATAATACTGTCGGTGTGCGCGTGCCCAAAGAACGTACTTGTTGGGAATAACAGTCAAAATTTGTCCCAACATGAAAAGACCTCCCTTAGAAAAAACAGAATAATGCCAAAGTTCAGGAATGGATGTAATCACTTCTGGTGCATAAGAAATTGTCTTACCTCCTGGAATAACTGGAGTCCCCTCAAGTCTCTTAACTGTCGGTTAGTATGTATGGCACATTTTCAGCTACCCCAAAATGAAGCACTTACTGTTCCATGTCACAAGTGAGTACTCCAGTTAGAGGTACCTGTGATGCACAAGTCTTGAAAGGAGAGATTTCTGCAAAATTTCTTGTTGCATGGCGCATTATCCTTTTCTTGTAGTTCAGTGACATTTTTGTTGAGTAACACCAAATTTTTGCAAACATACATTGCTGTACTTACAGTCCAAATGTCCTTGAAATCCATGCTTGTTGTGCACGACTGTCAAACTATGCCCCAACTTGATAGCACTTCCTTCCAAGAAAACAGAATTATGCTAAAGTTGAGGAATAGATGCAGCCCCTTTTGGAATGAAATACATTAGAGCGCCTTGAAGTCTCATAAAAGCTGACTTTAAGTGTATGGCACATCTTCCCAAAATGAAGCACTTTTGGTTAAAATTCACAAATCAGTACTCCAGTCAGAGGTACCTGTGATGCACAAGTCTAGAAAGAAAATATTTCTTCAAATTTGCTTGTTATATGGTGCACTATCCTTTTACTAATGCTTGAGTGAAATGAATGTCAGATATAAGATACACTCTGAATCAGCATTTGTAAATTGCCACCAAAGTTTCAGAAAAACAAATGATAATACTGTCGGTGTTCGTGTGCCTGAAGAACGTACTTGCTGGGAATAACAGTCAAAATTTGTCCCAACATGATAAGACCTCCCTTAGAAAAAACAGAATAATGCCAAGGTGCAGGAATAGATGTAATCACTTCTGGTGCATAAGAAATGGTCTTACCTCCTGGAATAACTGCAGTCCCCTCAAGTCTCTTAACTGTTGGTTAGTATGTATGGCACATTTTCAGCTACCCCAAAATGAAGCACTTACTGTTCCATGTCACAAGTGAGTACTCCAGTTAGAGGTACCTGTGATGCACAAGTCTTGAAAGGAGAGATTTCTGCAAAATTTCTTGTTGCATGGCGCATTATCCTTTTCTTGTAGTTCAGTGACATTTTTGTTGAGTACCACTAAATTTTTGCAAACATACATTGCTGTACTTTCAGTCCAAATGTCCTTGAAATCCATGCTTGTTGTGCACGACTGTCAAACTATGCCCCAACTTGATAGCACTTCCTTCCAAGAAAACAGAATTATGCTAAAGTTGAGGAATAGATGCAGCCCCTTTTGGAATGAAATACATTAGAGCGCCTTCAAGTCTAATAAATGCTGACTTTAAGTGTATGGCACTTCTTCAGCTACCCCAAAATGAAGCACTTACTGTTTCATGTCACAAGTGTGTACTCCACTTAGGGCTACCTGAGATGCACAAGGTCTGAGAGGACATATTTCAAGAAAATTTCTTGTAACAAGGCACACTATCCTTTTCTTGCCCTTCAGTGAAGTGGCAGTTAGAGAAAGGATACTGTATAACTGTGATTGGCATTTGTGGGGCCTCAATAATATTTCCTGAACATTCATGATGATACTGTGAGTTCAGTTGTCCCTGAAAGACATGCTTGTTGTGCATCCCTGTCAAATTTCCCCCAACTTGAAAGCACTTCCTTCAGAGAAAACAGGATTATGCCAGAAGAATTAGATGCAGGCACTATGGATGTAAGCCAAACTTGAAAAGTTCAAGAAAGAATTAGAATCCCATAAAGTTTCTTATCTGCAGAATTGAATATATTTCACAATTACAGAAGCCCCACAATGAAGCACTTACTGTTAAAATTCACTAGGTAGTGTTTCAGCAAGAGGTAAAATTAATGTGCAATTCATCAAAGCACATCTTTCTTTTAAATTCATTATTATATGCTGCACTTTGCTTCTGATTGCATTTCAGTTAAATAGCAGCATAGAGCAAAATACACTTAAAATAGGTTTTCGTCGAGAACCGCCAAATTTTCTCAAAAACATTGTACTGCATTCTGTCCAAATGTGTCTGAATGTCATGCTTGTTGTGCCTGACTGTCAAACTATGCCCCAACTTGATAGCACTTCTTTCCAAAAAAACAGAATTATGCTAAAGTTGAGGAATACATGCAGCCCCTTTTGGAATGAAAGACATTACATGACCTGTAAGCAGAATTTGAGCCCCTTCAAGTCTAACAAATGCTGACTTCAAGTGTATGGCACATCTTCAGCTACCCCAAAATGAAGCACTTACTGTTTTAATGTCACAAGTGTGTACTCCACTTAAGGCTACCTGTGATGCACAAGGTCTGAGAGGACATATTTCAAGAAAATTTCTTGTAACAAGGCACACTATCCTTTTCTTGTCCTTCAGTGAAGTGGCAGTTAGAGAAAGGATATGACTGTGATTGGCATTTGTGGGGTCTCAATAATATTTCCTGAACATTCATGATGATACTGTGAGTTCAGTTGTCCCTGAAAGACATGCTTGTTGTGCATCCCTGTCAAATTTCCCCCAACTTGAAAGCACTTCCTTCAGAGAAAACAGAATTATGCAAAAGTTGAGGAATAGATGCAGGTACTAAGCATGCAAGAGAAACTAGATAAGCTCAAGGAAGAATTTAAACGCCCTCTTGTTTCTCAGCTACAGATTTGAATATATCGCACAGTTCCAGCATCCACAAAATGAAGCACTTGCTGTAAAATTTCACAAGGTTGTGCTCCAGCAAGAGGTAATAGTAATGACCAATTTATGAATGCAGATATTCCTTCAAAAATTGCATTACCTTGGAGAAGAATTTCAGCCCCTTCAAGTGAAATAAATGCTGCCTTTGAGTGGATGGCAAATTTTCAACAACCACAAAATTAGGTACTTACTGTTAAATGTCTCAAGTCAGAACTTCAGATTGAACCCAGTGAGAGATGCAGCAGTCCAAAAGGTATAAATCAGCAACTCTGTTGTCATTCCTTGATTTCATCCCAGGTTTCTGCATGCTTCCTTTACAAGCCTTCTAATGATCTTTCTTGTTCATCATAGATTCCTTCTGGATTTAAAGCAGCAATGAACAGAGATTTATTAATGTGGCTCCAAGTCCCGCCTCATGCAACTGCCATTGTTTCTGAAGCACCGGCCATCACGTTGATGAGTTGAGAACGATCCAAAGGTAGAGAGTAAATTGATTGGTCTGGCAATCTAAATTTCAATTGCATTGCATTTATTTGCGTTTGCATCTAGAGGAAATGCAAGCAGTTTTGAGATAAGTGAGAAATTAGAGAATTTGGGCCTTTCTCATGTCTCGCATCTACAGATTTGAATAGATAGCACAGTTTCAGTCAGGCCAACATGAAGAAATTACTGTAAATAGTCAGAAGTTAATACTCCAGTAAAAGGTAACTGTTATCCATAAAATTTGAAATCATTTCTTCAAAATTACACATTACATGAGAAACATTTTTCAAAAAAGTTGAGTGAAATGGCAGTTGGATGAAAGTCACAGTTGTTGCAGGCTTCAAAAGCATCCAAATGATATTTCCCAAACAGGTAGTAGATATTGTCATTGCATGTGTCCCTGAACCGCATGCTTGTAAGACATGACAGCCAAAATATGCCCCAACTTAATAGCAGTTCCATCAGAGAAAACAGAGATATAACCAAGAAGAGAAATAGAGGCAGGCAGGACTGGATGTATGAGATATTGGATAACCTCACAAAAGAACTGGAAGCCCCTCACGTCTTCCATCTGCAGATTTAAATTTTTTGCACAGTTACAGCCACCCCAAAATGAAGCACTTTTGGTTAAAATTCACAAATCAGTACTCCAGTCAGAGGTACCTGTGATGCACAAGTCTAGAAAGAAAATATTTCTTCAAATTTACTTGTTATATGGTGCACTATCCTTTTACTAATGCTTGAGTGAAATGGGTGTCAGATATAAGATACGCTCTGGATCAGCTTTTGTAAATTGCCACCAAAGTTTCAGAAAAACAAATGATAATACTGTCGGTGTGCGCGTGCCCAAAGAACGTACTTGTTGGGAATAACAGTCAAAATTTGTCCCAACATGAAAAGACCTCCCTTAGAAAAAACAGAATAATGCCAAAGTTCAGGAATGGATGTAATCACTTCTGGTGCATAAGAAATTGTCTTACCTCCTGGAATAACTGGAGTCCCCTCAAGTCTCTTAACTGTCGGTTAGTATGTATGGCACATTTTCAGCTACCCCAAAATGAAGCACTTACTGTTCCATGTCACAAGTGAGTACTCCAGTTAGAGGTACCTGTGATGCACAAGTCTTGAAAGGAGAGATTTCTGCAAAATTTCTTGTTGCATGGCGCATTATCCTTTTCTTGTAGTTCAGTGACATTTTTGTTGAGTAACACCAAATTTTTGCAAACATACATTGCTGTACTTACAGTCCAAATGTCCTTGAAATCCATGCTTGTTGTGCACGACTGTCAAACTATGCCCCAACTTGATAGCACTTCCTTCCAAGAAAACAGAATTATGCTAAAGTTGAGGAATAGATGCAGCCCCTTTTGGAATGAAATACATTAGAGCGCCTTGAAGTCTCATAAAAGCTGACTTTAAGTGTATGGCACATCTTCCCAAAATGAAGCACTTTTGGTTAAAATTCACAAATCAGTACTCCAGTCAGAGGTACCTGTGATGCACAAGTCTAGAAAGAAAATATTTCTTCAAATTTGCTTGTTATATGGTGCACTATCCTTTTACTAATGCTTGAGTGAAATGAATGTCAGATATAAGATACACTCTGAATCAGCATTTGTAAATTGCCACCAAAGTTTCAGAAAAACAAATGATAATACTGTCGGTGTTCGTGTGCCTGAAGAACGTACTTGCTGGGAATAACAGTCAAAATTTGTCCCAACATGATAAGACCTCCCTTAGAAAAAACAGAATAATGCCAAGGTGCAGGAATAGATGTAATCACTTCTGGTGCATAAGAAATGGTCTTACCTCCTGGAATAACTGCAGTCCCCTCAAGTCTCTTAACTGTTGGTTAGTATGTATGGCACATTTTCAGCTACCCCAAAATGAAGCACTTACTGTTCCATGTCACAAGTGAGTACTCCAGTTAGAGGTACCTGTGATGCACAAGTCTTGAAAGGAGAGATTTCTGCAAAATTTCTTGTTGCATGGCGCATTATCCTTTTCTTGTAGTTCAGTGACATTTTTGTTGAGTACCACTAAATTTTTGCAAACATACATTGCTGTACTTTCAGTCCAAATGTCCTTGAAATCCATGCTTGTTGTGCACGACTGTCAAACTATGCCCCAACTTGATAGCACTTCCTTCCAAGAAAACAGAATTATGCTAAAGTTGAGGAATAGATGCAGCCCCTTTTGGAATGAAATACATTAGAGCGCCTTCAAGTCTAATAAATGCTGACTTTAAGTGTATGGCACTTCTTCAGCTACCCCAAAATGAAGCACTTACTGTTTCATGTCACAAGTGTGTACTCCACTTAGGGCTACCTGAGATGCACAAGGTCTGAGAGGACATATTTCAAGAAAATTTCTTGTAACAAGGCACACTATCCTTTTCTTGCCCTTCAGTGAAGTGGCAGTTAGAGAAAGGATACTGTATAACTGTGATTGGCATTTGTGGGGCCTCAATAATATTTCCTGAACATTCATGATGATACTGTGAGTTCAGTTGTCCCTGAAAGACATGCTTGTTGTGCATCCCTGTCAAATTTCCCCCAACTTGAAAGCACTTCCTTCAGAGAAAACAGGATTATGCCAGAAGAATTAGATGCAGGCACTATGGATGTAAGCCAAACTTGAAAAGTTCAAGAAAGAATTAGAATCCCATAAAGTTTCTTATCTGCAGAATTGAATATATTTCACAATTACAGAAGCCCCACAATGAAGCACTTACTGTTAAAATTCACTAGGTAGTGTTTCAGCAAGAGGTAAAATTAATGTGCAATTCATCAAAGCACATCTTTCTTTTAAATTCATTATTATATGCTGCACTTTGCTTCTGATTGCATTTCAGTTAAATAGCAGCATAGAGCAAAATACACTTAAAATAGGTTTTCGTCGAGAACCGCCAAATTTTCTCAAAAACATTGTACTGCATTCTGTCCAAATGTGTCTGAATGTCATGCTTGTTGTGCCTGACTGTCAAACTATGCCCCAACTTGATAGCACTTCTTTCCAAAAAAACAGAATTATGCTAAAGTTGAGGAATACATGCAGCCCCTTTTGGAATGAAAGACATTACATGACCTGTAAGCAGAATTTGAGCCCCTTCAAGTCTAACAAATGCTGACTTCAAGTGTATGGCACATCTTCAGCTACCCCAAAATGAAGCACTTACTGTTTTAATGTCACAAGTGTGTACTCCACTTAAGGCTACCTGTGATGCACAAGGTCTGAGAGGACATATTTCAAGAAAATTTCTTGTAACAAGGCACACTATCCTTTTCTTGTCCTTCAGTGAAGTGGCAGTTAGAGAAAGGATATGACTGTGATTGGCATTTGTGGGGTCTCAATAATATTTCCTGAACATTCATGATGATACTGTGAGTTCAGTTGTCCCTGAAAGACATGCTTGTTGTGCATCCCTGTCAAATTTCCCCCAACTTGAAAGCACTTCCTTCAGAGAAAACAGAATTATGCAAAAGTTGAGGAATAGATGCAGGTACTAAGCATGCAAGAGAAACTAGATAAGCTCAAGGAAGAATTTAAACGCCCTCTTGTTTCTCAGCTACAGATTTGAATATATCGCACAGTTCCAGCATCCACAAAATGAAGCACTTGCTGTAAAATTTCACAAGGTTGTGCTCCAGCAAGAGGTAATAGTAATGACCAATTTATGAATGCAGATATTCCTTCAAAAATTGCATTACCTTGGAGAAGAATTTCAGCCCCTTCAAGTGAAATAAATGCTGCCTTTGAGTGGATGGCAAATTTTCAACAACCACAAAATTAGGTACTTACTGTTAAATGTCTCAAGTCAGAACTTCAGATTGAACCCAGTGAGAGATGCAGCAGTCCAAAAGGTATAAATCAGCAACTCTGTTGTCATTCCTTGATTTCATCCCAGGTTTCTGCATGCTTCCTTTACAAGCCTTCTAATGATCTTTCTTGTTCATCATAGATTCCTTCTGGATTTAAAGCAGCAATGAACAGAGATTTATTAATGTGGCTCCAAGTCCCGCCTCATGCAACTGCCATTGTTTCTGAAGCACCGGCCATCACGTTGATGAGTTGAGAACGATCCAAAGGTAGAGAGTAAATTGATTGGTCTGGCAATCTAAATTTCAATTGCATTGCATTTATTTGCGTTTGCATCTAGAGGAAATGCAAGCAGTTTTGAGATAAGTGAGAAATTAGAGAATTTGGGCCTTTCTCATGTCTCGCATCTACAGATTTGAATAGATAGCACAGTTTCAGTCAGGCCAACATGAAGAAATTACTGTAAATAGTCAGAAGTTAATACTCCAGTAAAAGGTAACTGTTATCCATAAAATTTGAAATCATTTCTTCAAAATTACACATTACATGAGAAACATTTTTCAAAAAAGTTTAGTGAAATGGCAGTTGGATGAAAGTCACAGTTGTTGCAGGCTTCAAAAGCATCCAAATGATATTTCCCAAACAGGTAGTAGATATTGTCATTGCATGTGTCCCTGAACCGCATGCTTGTAAGACATGACAGCCAAAATATGCCCCAACTTAATAGCAGTTCCATCAGAGAAAACAGAGATATAACCAAGAAGAGAAATAGAGGCAGGCAGGACTGGATGTATGAGATATTGGATAACCTCACAAAAGAACTGGAAGCCCCTCACGTCTTCCATCTGCAGATTTAAATTTTTTGCACAGTTACAGCCACCCCAAAATGAAGCACTTTTGGTTAAAATTCACAAATCAGTACTCCAGTCAGAGGTACCTGTGATGCACAAGTCTAGAAAGAAAGTATTTCTTCAAATTTACTTGTTATATGGTGCACTATCCTTTTACTAATGCTTGAGTGAAATGGGTGTCAGATATAAGATACGCTCTGGATCAGCTTTTGTAAATTGCCACCAAAGTTTCAGAAAAACAAATGATAATACTGTCGGTGTGCGCGTGCCCAAAGAACGTACTTGTTGGGAATAACAGTCAAAATTTGTCCCAGCATGATAAGACCTCCCTTAGAAAAACAGAATAATGCCAAAGTTCAGGAATGGATGTAATCACTTCTGGTGCATAAGAAATTGTCTTACCTCCTGGAATAACTGGAGTCCCCTCAAGTCTCTTAACTGTCGGTTAGTATGTATGGCACATTTTCAGCTACCCCAAAATGAAGCACTTACTGTTCCATGTCACAAGTGAGTACTCCAGTTAGAGGTACCTGTGATGCACAAGTCTTGAAAAGAGAGATTTCTGCAAAATTTCTTGTTGCATGGCGCATTATCCTTTTCTTGTAGTTCAGTGACATTTTTGTTGAGTAACACCAAATTTTTGCAAACATACATTGCTGTACTTACAGTCCAAATGTCCTTGAAATCCATGCTTGTTGTGCACGACTGTCAAACTATGCCCCAACTTGATAGCACTTCCTTCCAAGAAAACAGAATTATGCTAAAGTTGAGGAATAGATGCAGCCCCTTTTGGAATGAAATACATTAGAGCGCCTTGAAGTCTCATAAAAGCTGACTTTAAGTGTATGGCACATCTTCCCAAAATGAAGCACTTTTGGTTAAAATTCACAAATCAGTACTCCAGTCAGAGGTACCTGTGATGCACAAGTCTAGAAAGAAAATATTTCTTCAAATTTGCTTGTTATATGGTGCACTATCCTTTTACTAATGCTTGAGTGAAATGAATGTCAGATATAAGATACACTCTGAATCAGCATTTGTAAATTGCCACCAAAGTTTCAGAAAAACAAATGATAATACTGTCGGTGTTCGTGTGCCTGAAGAACGTACTTGCTGGGAATAACAGTCAAAATTTGTCCCAACATGATAAGACCTCCCTTAGAAAAAACAGAATAATGCCAAGGTGCAGGAATAGATGTAATCACTTCTGGTGCATAAGAAATGGTCTTACCTCCTGGAATAACTGCAGTCCCCTCAAGTCTCTTAACTGTTGGTTAGTATGTATGGCACATTTTCAGCTACCCCAAAATGAAGCACTTACTGTTCCATGTCACAAGTGAGTACTCCAGTTAGAGGTACCTGTGATGCACAAGTCTTGAAAGGAGAGATTTCTGCAAAATTTCTTGTTGCATGGCGCATTATCCTTTTCTTGTAGTTCAGTGACATTTTTGTTGAGTACCACTAAATTTTTGCAAACATACATTGCTGTACTTTCAGTCCAAATGTCCTTGAAATCCATGCTTGTTGTGCACGACTGTCAAACTATGCCCCAACTTGATAGCACTTCCTTCCAAGAAAACAGAATTATGCTAAAGTTGAGGAATAGATGCAGCCCCTTTTGGAATGAAATACATTAGAGCGCCTTCAAGTCTAATAACTGCTGACTTTAAGTGTATGGCACATCTTCAGCTACCCCAAAATGAAGCACTTACTGTTTAATGTCACAAGTGTGTACTCCACTTAGGGCTACCTGAGATGCACAAGTTCTGAGAGGACATATTTCAAGAAAATTTCTTGTAACATGACGCAGTATTCTTTTCTTGTCCTTAAGTGAAGGGGCAGTTAGAGAAAGGATATAATTGTGATTGGCTTTTGAGGGGTCTCAATAATGTTTGCCAAACATTCATGATGATACTGTGAGTTCACTTGTCCCTGTAAGACATGCTTGTTGTGCATCCCTGTCAAATTATGCCCCAACTTGAAAGCACTTCCTTCAGAGAAAACAGAATTATGCCAGAAGAATTAGATGCAGGCACTATGGATGTAAGCCAAACTTGAAAAGTTCAAGAAAGAATTAGAATCCCATAAAGTTTCTTATCTGCAGAATTGAATATATTTCACAATTACAGAAGCCCCACAATGAAGCACTTACTGTTAAAATTCACTAGGTAGTGTTTCAGCAAGAGGTAAAATTAATGTGCAATTCATCAAAGCACATCTTTCTTTTAAATTCATTATTATATGCTGCACTTTGCTTCTGATTGCATTTCAGTTAAATAGCAGCATAGAGCAAAATACACTTAAAATAGGTTTTCGTCGAGAACCGCCAAATTTTCTCAAAAACATTGTACTGCATTCTGTCCAAATGTGTCTGAATGTCATGCTTGTTGTGCCTGACTGTCAAACTATGCCCCAACTTGATAGCACTTCTTTCCAAAAAAACAGAATTATGCTAAAGTTGAGGAATACATGCAGCCCCTTTTGGAATGAAAGACATTACATGACCTGTAAGCAGAATTTGAGCCCCTTCAAGTCTAACAAATGCTGACTTCAAGTGTATGGCACATCTTCAGCTACCCCAAAATGAAGCACTTACTGTTTTAATGTCACAAGTGTGTACTCCACTTAGGGCTACCTGTGATGCACAAGGTCTGAGAGGACATATTTCAAGAAAATTTCTTGTAACAAGGCACACTATCCTTTTCTTGTCCTTCAGTGAAGTGGCAGTTAGAGAAAGGATATGACTGTGATTGGCATTTGTGGGGTCTCAATAATATTTCCTGAACATTCATGATGATACTGTGAGTTCAGTTGTCCCTGAAAGACATGCTTGTTGTGCATCCCTGTCAAATTTCCCCCAACTTGAAAGCACTTCCTTCAGAGAAAACAGAATTATGCAAAAGTTGAGGAATAGATGCAGGTACTAAGCATGCAAGAGAAACTAGATAAGCTCAAGGAAGAATTTAAACGCCCTCTTGTTTCTCAGCTACAGATTTGAATATATCGCACAGTTCCAGCATCCACAAAATGAAGCACTTGCTGTAAAATTTCACAAGGTTGTGCTCCAGCAAGAGGTAATAGTAATGACCAATTTATGAATGCACATATTCCTTCAAAAATTGCATTACCTTGGAGAAGAATTTCAGCCCCTTCAAGTGAAATAAATGCTGCCTTTGAGTGGATGGCAAATTTTCAACAACCACAAAATTAGGTACTTACTGTTAAATTTCTCAAGTCAGAACTTCAGATTGAACCCAGTGAGAGATGCAGCAGTCCAAAAGGTATAAATCAGCAACTCTGTTGTCATTCCTTGATTTCATCCCAGGTTTCTGCATGCTTCCTTTACAAGCCTTCTAATGATCTTTCTTGTTCATCATAGATTCCTTCTGGATTTAAAGCAGCAATGAACAGAGATTTATTAATGTGGCTCCAAGTCCCGCCTCATGCAACTGCCATTGTTTCTGAAGCACCGGCCATCACGTTGATGAGTTGAGAACGATCCAAAGGTAGAGAGTAAATTGATTGGTCTGGCAATCTAAATTTCAATTGCATTGCATTTATTTGCGTTTGCATCTAGAGGAAATGCAAGCAGTTTTGAGATAAGTGAGAAATTAGAGAATTTGGGCCTTTCTCATGTCTCGCATTTACAGATTTGAATAGATAGCACAGTTTCAGTCAGGCCAACATGAAGAAATTACTGTAAATAGTCAGAAGTTAATACTCCAGTAAAAGGTAACTGTTATCCATAAAATTTGAAATCATTTCTTCAAAATTACACATTACATGAGAAACATTTTTCAAAAAAGTTTAGTGAAATGGCAGTTGGATGAAAGTCACAGTTTTTGCAGGCTTCAAAAGCATCCAAATGATATTTCCCAAACAGGTAGTAGATATTGTCATTGCATGTGTCCCTGAACCGCATGCTTGTAAGACATGACAGCCAAAATATGCCCCAACTTAATAGCAGTTCCATCAGAGAAAACAGAGATATAACCAAGAAGAGAAATAGAGGCAGGCAGCACTGGATGTATGAGATATTGGATAACCTCACAAAAGAACTGGAAGCCCCTCACGTCTTCCATCTGCAGATTTAAATTTTTTGCACAGTTACAGCCACCCCAAAATGAAGCACTTTTGGTTAAAATTCACAAATCAGTACTCCAGTCAGAGGTACCTGTGATGCGCAAGTCTCGAAAGAAAATATTTCTTCAAATTTACTTGTTATATGGTGCACTATCCTTTTACTAATGCTTGAGTGAAATGGGTGTCAGATATAAGATACGCTCTGGATCAGCTTTTGTAAATTGCCACCAAAGTTTCAGAAAAACAAATGATAATACTGTCGGTGTGCGCGTGCCCAAAGAACGTACTTGTTGGGAATAACAGTCAAAATTTGTCCCAACATGATAAGACCTCCCTTAGAAAAAACAGAATAATGCCAAAGTTCAGGAATGGATGTAATCACTTCTGGTGCATAAGAAATTGTCTTACCTCCTGGAATAACTGGAGTCCCCTCAAGTCTCTTAACTGTCGGTTAGTATGTATGGCACATTTTCAGCTACCCCAAAATGAAGCACTTACTGTTCCATGTCACAAGTGAGTACTCCAGTTAGAGGTACCTGTGATGCACAAGTCTTGAAAGGAGAGATTTCTGCAAAATTTCTTGTTGCATGGCGCATTATCCTTTTCTTGTAGTTCAGTGACATTTTTGTTGAGTAACACCAAATTTTTGCAAACATACATTGCTGTACTTACAGTCCAAATGTCCTTGAAATCCATGCTTGTTGTGCACGACAGTCAAACTATGCCCCAACTTGATAGCACTTCCTTCCAAGAAAACAGAATTATGCTAAAGTTGAGGAATAGATGCAGCCCCTTTTGGAATGAAATACATTAGAGCGCCTTGAAGTCTCATAAAAGCTGACTTTAAGTGTATGGCACATCTTCCCAAAATGAAGCACTTTTGGTTAAAATTCACAAATCAGTACTCCAGTCAGAGGTACCTGTGATGCACAAGTCTAGAAAGAAAATATTTCTTCAAATTTGCTTGTTATATGGTGCACTATCCTTTTACTAATGCTTGAGTGAAATGAATGTCAGATATAAGATACACTCTGAATCAGCATTTGTAAATTGCCACCAAAGTTTCAGAAAAACAAATGATAATACTGTCGGTGTTCGTGTGCCTGAAGAACGTACTAGCTGGGAATAACAGTCAAAATTTGTCCCAACATGATAAGACCTCCCTTAGAAAAAAACAGAATAATGCCAAGGTGCAGGAATAGATGTAATCACTTCTGGTGCATAAGAAATGGTCTTACCTCCTGGAATAACTGCAGTCCCCTCAAGTCTCTTAACTGTTGGTTAGTATGTACGGCACATTTTCAGCTACCCCAAAATGAAGCACTTACTGTTCCATGTCACAAGTGAGTACTCCAGTTAGAGGTACCTGTGATGCACAAGTCTTGAAAGGAGAGATTTCTGCAAAATTTCTTGTTGCATGGCGCATTATCCTTTTCTTGTAGTTCAGTGACATTTTTGTTGAGTACCACTAAATTTTTGCAAACATACATTGCTGTACTTTCAGTCCAAATGTCCTTGAAATCCATGCTTGTTGTGCACGACTGTCAAACTATGCCCCAACTTGATAGCACTTCCTTCCAAGAAAACAGAATTATGCTAAAGTTGAGGAATAGATGCAGCCCCTTTTGGAATGAAATACATTAGAGCGCCTTCAAGTCTAATAACTGCTGACTTTAAGTGTATGGCACATCTTCAGCTACCCCAAAATGAAGCACTTACTGTTTAATGTCACAAGTGTGTACTCCACTTAGGGCTACCTGAGATGCACAAGTTCTGAGAGGACATATTTCAAGAAAATTTCTTGTAACATGACGCAGTATTCTTTTCTTGTCCTTAAGTGAAGGGGCAGTTAGAGAAAGGATATAATTGTGATTGGCTTTTGAGGGGTCTCAATAATGTTTGCCAAACATTCATGATGATACTGTGAGTTCACTTGTCCCTGTAAGACATGCTTGTTGTGCATCCCTGTCAAATTATGCCCCAACTTGAAAGCACTTCCTTCAGAGAAAACAGAATTATGCCAGAAGAATTAGATGCAGGCACTATGGATGTAAGCCAAACTTGAAAAGTTCAAGAAAGAATTAGAATCCCATAAAGTTTCTTATCTGCAGAATTGAATATATTTCACAATTACAGAAGCCCCACAATGAAGCACTTACTGTTAAAATTCACTAGGTAGTGTTTCAGCAAGAGGTAAAATTAATGTGCAATTCATCAAAGCACATCTTTCTTTTAAATTCATTATTATATGCTGCACTTTGCTTCTGATTGCATTTCAGTTAAATAGCAGCATAGAGCAAAATACACTTAAAATAGGTTTTCGTCGAGAACCGCCAAATTTTCTCAAAAACATTGTACTGCATTCTGTCCAAATGTGTCTGAATGTCATGCTTGTTGTGCCTGACTGTCAAACTATGCCCCAACTTGATAGCACTTCTTTCCAAAAAAACAGAATTATGCTAAAGTTGAGGAATACATGCAGCCCCTTTTGGAATGAAAGACATTACATGACCTGTAAGCAGAATTTGAGCCCCTTCAAGTCTAACAAATGCTGACTTCAAGTGTATGGCACATCTTCAGCTACCCCAAAATGAAGCACTTACTGTTTTAATGTCACAAGTGTGTACTCCACTTAGGGCTATTTGTGATGCACAAGGTCTGAGAGGACATATTTCAAGAAAATTTCTTGTAACAAGGCACACTATCCTTTTCTTGTCCTTCAGTGAAGTGGCAGTTAGAGAAAGGATATGACTGTGATTGGCATTTGTGGGGTCTCAATAATATTTCCTGAACATTCATGATGATACTGTGAGTTCAGTTGTCCCTGAAAGACATGCTTGTTGTGCATCCCTGTCAAATTTCCCCCAACTTGAAAGCACTTCCTTCAGAGAAAACAGAATTATGCAAAAGTTGAGGAATAGATGCAGGTACTAAGCATGCAAGAGAAACTAGATAAGCTCAAGGAAGAATTTAAACGCCCTCTTGTTTCTCAGCTACAGATTTGAATATATCGCGCAGTTCCAGCATCCACAAAATGAAGCACTTGCTGTAAAATTTCACAAGGTTGTGCTCCAGCAAGAGGTAATAGTAATGACCAATTTATGAATGCACATATTCCTTCAAAAATTGCATTACCTTGGAGAAGAATTTCAGCCCCTTCAAGTGAAATAAATGCTGCCTTTGAGTGGATGGCAAATTTTCAACAACCACAAAATTAGGTACTTACTGTTAAATTTCTCAAGTCAGAACTTCAGATTGAACCCAGTGAGAGATGCAGCAGTCCAAAAGGTATAAATCAGCAACTCTGTTGTCATTCCTTGATTTCATCCCAGGTTTCTGCATGCTTCCTTTACAAGCCTTCTAATGATCTTTCTTGTTCATCATAGATTCCTTCTGGATTTAAAGCAGCAATGAACAGAGATTTATTAATGTGGCTCCAAGTCCCGCCTCATGCAACTGCCATTGTTTCTGAAGCACCGGCCATCACGTTGATGAGTTGAGAACGATCCAAAGGTAGAGAGTAAATTGATTGGTCTGGCAATCTAAATTTCAATTGCATTGCATTTATTTGCGTTTGCATCTAGAGGAAATGCAAGCAGTTTTGAGATAAGTGAGAAATTAGAGAATTTGGGCCTTTCTCATGTCTCGCATTTACAGATTTGAATAGATAGCACAGTTTCAGTCAGGCCAACATGAAGAAATTACTGTAAATAGTCAGAAGTTAATACTCCAGTAAAAGGTAACTGTTATCCATAAAATTTGAAATCATTTCTTCAAAATTACACATTACATGAGAAACATTTTTCAAAAAAGTTTAGTGAAATGGCAGTTGGATGAAAGTCACAGTTTTTGCAGGCTTCAAAAGCATCCAAATGATATTTCCCAAACAGGTAGTAGATATTGTCATTGCATGTGTCCCTGAACCGCATGCTTGTAAGACATGACAGCCAAAATATGCCCCAACTTAATAGCAGTTCCATCAGAGAAAACAGAGATATAACCAAGAAGAGAAATAGAGGCAGGCAGCACTGGATGTATGAGATATTGGATAACCTCACAAAAGAACTGGAAGCCCCTCACGTCTTCCATCTGCAGATTTAAATTTTTTGCACAGTTACAGCCACCCCAAAATGAAGCACTTTTGGTTAAAATTCACAAATCAGTACTCCAGTCAGAGGTACCTGTGATGCGCAAGTCTCGAAAGAAAATATTTCTTCAAATTTACTTGTTATATGGTGCACTATCCTTTTACTAATGCTTGAGTGAAATGGGTGTCAGATATAAGATACGCTCTGGATCAGCTTTTGTAAATTGCCACCAAAGTTTCAGAAAAACAAATGATAATACTGTCGGTGTGCGCGTGCCCAAAGAACGTACTTGTTGGGAATAACAGTCAAAATTTGTCCCAACATGATAAGACCTCCCTTAGAAAAAACAGAATAATGCCAAAGTTCAGGAATGGATGTAATCACTTCTGGTGCATAAGAAATTGTCTTACCTCCTGGAATAACTGGAGTCCCCTCAAGTCTCTTAACTGTCGGTTAGTATGTATGGCACATTTTCAGCTACCCCAAAATGAAGCACTTACTGTTCCATGTCACAAGTGAGTACTCCAGTTAGAGGTACCTGTGATGCACAAGTCTTGAAAGGAGAGATT
>JARABX010000463.1:2500-5000 GCA_029721435.1 Gymnothorax reevesii
AAAAAAAAGGGTCAGCTTTTAAATCGGCTTCCATCCAAAACATTAAGACCAGCCAGGTGAAGAGGGAGACGCCGGTTCGACCCGTTCCCCGGGTGCCCTGACCCTCCGCCCGGGCAGCCGGGTTCCACGGGGTGCCCTCTTCCTCTGTGGGTGCCTGGCCATCCCGCCATCCCTCGCAGGGCCCGCCCCGACCACGCCCCGTCACTGCCGGCCTTGCCCCTGGGCCTGGGAGGAGGTGCACGACCCTCCGACCTCCGGCCGGGCTCACCGCTTCCACGGGGTGCCTTGCCCATCCGTGGGGGGACCTGCCAGCCCGAAGTCCCCCCCAGGGCCCGCCCCAACCTCCCCTCTGGGCCTGGGAGGATGCTGTGACCTTTAGGCCCGGTGCGCGGGCTCTCAGCCCTTCGGCCGGGCTCTCCGCTTTGCCGGGGAGCCCCGCTCCTCCAGGGGTGCTCTGCCATCACAACATCCCACACAGGGCTCGCCCCACACCCGCCGAAGCTCTCCCTGCCTCCCCGCTGCTCCTGGGAGGAGGCTGTGACCTCAAGGCCAGGGGCCAGGCCCTCCGTCCCTCCGGCCCGGGTGCCCACTTTGTCGGGCTGCCCTGCTCCTCCAGGGGGGCCCTGCCATCCCAACATACCTCCCAGGGCCAGCCTCAGTCCCGCCCAAGCTCTCCCGGCCTCCCCCCTGGGCCTGGGAGGAGGCTGTGACCTTTGGGATAGGGGCCAGGCCCTCCGTCCCTCCGGCCCGGGTGCCCACTTTGTCGGGCTGCCCTGCTCTTCCAGGGGAGCCCTGCCATCCCAAAATCTCTCCCAGGGCCCGCCCAGGCCTCTCCCGGCCTCCCCCCTGGGCCTGAAAGGAGGCTGTGACCTCTAGGCCAGGGGCCAGGCCCTCCGTCTCTCCGGCCCGGGTCCCCACTTTGCCGGGCTGCCCTGCTCCTCCAGGGGTGCCCTGCCATCCCAACATCCCACCCAGGGCTCGCCCCACACCCGCCCAAGCTCTCCCAGCCTCCCCCCTGGGACTGGAAGGAGGCTGTGACCTTTAGGCCAGGGGCCAGGCCCTCCGTCTCTCCGGCCCGGGTGCCCACATTGTCGGGCTGCCCTGCTCCTCCAGGGGGGCCCTGCCATCCCAACATACCTCCCAGGGCCAGCCTCAGTCCCGCCCAAGCTTTCCCGGCCTCCCCCCTGGGCCTGGGAGGAGGCTGTGACCTTTGGGATAGGGGCCAGGCCCTCAGTCGCTCCGGCCCGGGTCACCACTTTGTCGGGCTGCCCTGCTCTTCCAGGGGAGCCCTGCCATCCCAAAATCTCTCCCAGGGCCCGCCCAGGCCTCTCCCGGCCTCCCCCCTGGGCCTGAAAGGATGCTGTGACCTCTAGGCCAGGGGCCAGGCCCTCCGTCTCTCCGGCCCGGGTCCCCACTTTGCCGGGCTGCCCTGCTCCTCCAGGGGTGCCCTGCCATCCCAACATCCCACCCAGGGCTCGCCCCACACCCGCCCAAGCTCTCCCAGCCTCCCCCCTGGGACTGGAAGGGGGCTGTGACCTTTAGGCCAGGGGCCAGGCCCTCCGTCTCTCCGGCCCGGGTGCCCACTTTGTCGGGCTGCCCTGCTCTTCCAGGGGAGCCCTGCCATCCCAAAATCTCTCCCAGGGCCCGCCCAGGCCTCTCCCGGCCTCCCCCCTGGGCCTGAAAGGAGGCTGTGACCTCTAGGCCAGGGGCCAGGCCCTCCGTCTCTCCGGCCCGGGTCCCCACTTTGCCGGGCTGCCCTGCTCCTCCAGGGGTGCCCTGCCATCCCAACATCCCACCCAGGGCTCGCCCCACACCCGCCCAAGCTCTCCCAGCCTCCCCCCTGGCCCTGGGAGGAGGCTGTGACCTTTGGGCTAGGGGCCAGGCCCTCAGTCCCTCCGGCCCAGGTCACCACTTTGTCGGGCTGCCCTGCTCCTCCAGGGGAGCCCTGCCATCCCAACATACCTCCCTGGACCCGCCTCAGACCAGCCCAAGCTCTCCCGGCCTCCCCCCTGGCCCTGGGAGGAGGCTGTGACCTTTGGGCTAGGGGCCAGGCCCTCAGTCCCTCCGGCCCAGGTCACCACTTTGTCGGGCTGCCCTTCTCTTCCAGGGGAGCCCTGCCATCCCTAAATCTCTCCCAGGGCCCGCCCAAGCTCTCCCGGCCTCACCCCTGGGCCCTGGAGGAGGCTGTGACCTCTAGGCCAGGGGCCAGGCCCTCCGTCTCTCCGGCCCGGGTCCCCACTTTGCCGGGCTGCCCTGCTCCTCCAGGGGTGCCCTGCCATCCCAACATCCCACCCAGGGCTCGCCCCACACCCGCCCAAGCTCTCCCAGCCTCCCCCCTGGCCCTGGGAGGAGGCTGTGACCTTTGGGCTAGGGGCCAGGCCCTCAGTCCCTCCGGCCCAGGTCACCACTTTGTCGGGCTGCCCTGCTCCTCCAGGGGAGCCCTGCCATCCCAACATACCTCCCTGGACCCGCCTCAGACCAGCCCAAGCTCTCCCGGCCT
>JARABX010000463.1:17500-20000 GCA_029721435.1 Gymnothorax reevesii
CCGGCCCGGGTGCCCACTTTGTCGGGCTGCCCTGCTCTTCCAGGGGAGCCCTGCCATCCCAAAATCTCTCCCAGGGCCCGCCCAGGCCTCTCCCGGCCTCCCCCCTGGGCCTGAAAGGAGGCTGTGACCTCTAGGCCAGGGGCCAGGCCCTCCGTCTCTCCGGCCCGGGTCCCCACTTTGCCGGGCTGCCCTGCTCCTCCAGGGGTGCCCTGCCATCCCAACATCCCACCCAGGGCTCGCCCCACACCCGCCCAAGCTCTCCCAGCCTCCCCCCTGGGACTGGAAGGAGGCTGTGACCTTTAGGCCAGGGGCCAGGCCCTCCGTCTCTCCGGCCCGGGTGCCCACATTGTCGGGCTGCCCTGCTCCTCCAGGGGGGCCCTGCCATCCCAACATACCTCCCAGGGCCAGCCTCAGTCCCGCCCAAGCTTTCCCGGCCTCCCCCCTGGGCCTGGGAGGAGGCTGTGACCTTTGGGATAGGGGCCAGGCCCTCAGTCGCTCCGGCCCGGGTCACCACTTTGTCGGGCTGCCCTGCTCTTCCAGGGGAGCCCTGCCATCCCAAAATCTCTCCCAGGGCCCGCCCAGGCCTCTCCCGGCCTCCCCCCTGGGCCTGAAAGGATGCTGTGACCTCTAGGCCAGGGGCCAGGCCCTCCGTCTCTCCGGCCCGGGTCCCCACTTTGCCGGGCTGCCCTGCTCCTCCAGGGGTGCCCTGCCATCCCAACATCCCACCCAGGGCTCGCCCCACACCCGCCCAAGCTCTCCCAGCCTCCCCCCTGGGACTGGAAGGGGGCTGTGACCTTTAGGCCAGGGGCCAGGCCCTCCGTCTCTCCGGCCCGGGTGCCCACTTTGTCGGGCTGCCCTGCTCTTCCAGGGGAGCCCTGCCATCCCAAAATCTCTCCCAGGGCCCGCCCAGGCCTCTCCCGGCCTCCCCCCTGGGCCTGAAAGGAGGCTGTGACCTCTAGGCCAGGGGCCAGGCCCTCCGTCTCTCCGGCCCGGGTCCCCACTTTGCCGGGCTGCCCTGCTCCTCCAGGGGTGCCCTGCCATCCCAACATCCCACCCAGGGCTCGCCCCACACCCGCCCAAGCTCTCCCAGCCTCCCCCCTGGCCCTGGGAGGAGGCTGTGACCTTTGGGCTAGGGGCCAGGCCCTCAGTCCCTCCGGCCCAGGTCACCACTTTGTCGGGCTGCCCTGCTCCTCCAGGGGAGCCCTGCCATCCCAACATACCTCCCTGGACCCGCCTCAGACCAGCCCAAGCTCTCCCGGCCTCCCCCCTGGCCCTGGGAGGAGGCTGTGACCTTTGGGCTAGGGGCCAGGCCCTCAGTCCCTCCGGCCCAGGTCACCACTTTGTCGGGCTGCCCTTCTCTTCCAGGGGAGCCCTGCCATCCCTAAATCTCTCCCAGGGCCCGCCCAAGCTCTCCCGGCCTCACCCCTGGGCCCTGGAGGAGGCTGTGACCTCTAGGCCAGGGGCCAGGCCCTCCGTCTCTCCGGCCCGGGTCCCCACTTTGCCGGGCTGCCCTGCTCCTCCAGGGGTGCCCTGCCATCCCAACATCCCACCCAGGGCTCGCCCCACACCCGCCCAAGCTCTCCCAGCCTCCCCCCTGGCCCTGGGAGGAGGCTGTGACCTTTGGGCTAGGGGCCAGGCCCTCAGTCCCTCCGGCCCAGGTCACCACTTTGTCGGGCTGCCCTGCTCCTCCAGGGGAGCCCTGCCATCCCAACATACCTCCCTGGACCCGCCTCAGACCAGCCCAAGCTCTCCCGGCCTCCCCCCTGGCCCTGGGAGGAGGCTGTGACCTTTGGGCTAGGGGCCAGGCCCTCAGTCCCTCCGGCCCAGGTCACCACTTTGTCGGGCTGCCCTTCTCTTCCAGGGGAGCCCTGCCATTCCTAAATCTCTCCCAGGGCCCGCCCAAGCTCTCCCGGCCTCACCCCTGGGCCCTGGAGGAGGCTTTGACCTTAAGGCCCGGTGCTCGTCCCTCCGTCTCTCCGGCCGGGCCTTCCGCTTCGACGGGGGTGGCCCGCTCCACCAGGGGTGCCCTGCCATCCCAACATCCCACCCAGGGCTCGCCCCACACCCGCCCAAGCTCTCCCAGCCTCCCCCCTGGGACTGGAAGGAGGCTGTGACCTTTAGGCCAGGGGCCAGGCCCTCCGTCTCTCCGGCCCGGGTGCCCACTTTGTCGGGCTGCCCTGCTCCTCCAGGGGGGCCCTGCCATCCCAACATACCTCCCAGGGCCAGCCTCAGTCCCGCCCAAGCTTTCCCGGCCTCCCCCCTGGGCCTGGGCGGAGGCTGTGACCTTTGGGATAGGGGCCAGGCCCTCAGTCCCTCCGGCCCGGGTCACCACTTTGTCGGGCTGCCCTGCTCTTCCAGGGGAGCCCTGCCATCCCAACATCCCACCCAGGGCTCGCCCCACACCCGCCCAAGCTCTCCCAGCCTCCCCCCTGGGCCTGAAAGGAGGCTGTGACCTCTAGGCCAGGGGCCAGGCCCTCCGTCCCTCCGGCCCGGGTCACCA
>JARABX010000464.1:0-2500 GCA_029721435.1 Gymnothorax reevesii
CCTCCTTTCAGGCCCAGGGGGGAGGCCGGGAGAGGCCTGGGCGGGCCCTGGGAGAGATTTTGGGATGGCAGGGCTCCCCTGGAAGAGCAGGGCAGCCCGACAAAGTGGGCACCCGGGCCGGAGAGACGGAGGGCCTGGCCCCTGGCCTAAAGGTCACAGCCCCCTTCCAGTCCCAGGGGGGAGGCTGGGAGAGCTTGGGCGGGTGTGGGGCGAGCCCTGGGTGGGATGTTGGGATGGCAGGGCACCCCTGGAGGAGCAGGGCAGCCCGGCAAAGTGGGGACCCGGGCCGGAGAGACGGAGGGCCTGGCCCCTGGCCTAGAGGTCACAGCATCCTTTCAGGCCCAGGGGGGAGGCCGGGAGAGGCCTGGGCGGGCCCTGGGAGAGATTTTGGGATGGCAGGGCTCCCCTGGAAGAGCAGGGCAGCCCGACAAAGTGGTGACCCGGGCCGGAGCGACTGAGGGCCTGGCCCCTATCCCAAAGGTCACAGCCTCCTCCCAGGCCCAGGGGGGAGGCCGGGAAAGCTTGGGCGGGACTGAGGCTGGCCCTGGGAGGTATGTTGGGATGGCAGGGCCCCCCTGGAGGAGCAGGGCAGCCCGACAATGTGGGCACCCGGGCCGGAGAGACGGAGGGCCTGGCCCCTGGCCTAAAGGTCACAGCCTCCTTCCAGTCCCAGGGGGGAGGCTGGGAGAGCTTGGGCGGGTGTGGGGCGAGCCCTGGGTGGGATGTTGGGATGGCAGGGCACCCCTGGAGGAGCAGGGCAGCCCGGCAAAGTGGGGACCCGGGCCGGAGAGACGGAGGGCCTGGCCCCTGGCCTAGAGGTCACAGCCTCCTTTCAGGCCCAGGGGGGAGGCCGGGAGAGGCCTGGGCGGGCCCTGGGAGAGATTTTGGGATGGCAGGGCTCCCCTGGAAGAGCAGGGCAGCCCGACAAAGTGGGCACCCGGGCCGGAGGGACGGAGGGCCTGGCCCCTATCCCAAAGGTCACAGCCTCCTCCCAGGCCCAGGGGGGAGGCCGGGAGAGCTTGGGCGGGACTGAGGCTGGCCCTGGGAGGTATGTTGGGATGGCAGGGCCCCCCTGGAGGAGCAGGGCAGCCCGACAAAGTGGGCACCCGGGCCGGAGGGACGGAGGGCCTGGCCCCTGGCCTTGAGGTCACAGCCTCCTCCCAGGAGCAGCGGGGAGGCAGGGAGAGCTTCGGCGGGTGTGGGGCGAGCCCTGTGTGGGATGTTGTGATGGCAGAGCACCCCTGGAGGAGCGGGGCTCCCCGGCAAAGCGGAGAGCCCGGCCGAAGGGCTGAGAGCCCGCGCACCGGGCCTAAAGGTCACAGCATCCTCCCAGGCCCAGAGGGGAGGTTGGGGCGGGCCCTGGGGGGGACTTCGGGCTGGCAGGTCCCCCCACGGATGGGCAAGGCACCCCGTGGAAGCGGTGAGCCCGGCCGGAGGTCGGAGGGTCGTGCACCTCCTCCCAGGCCCAGGGGCAAGGCCGGCAGTGACGGGGCGTGGTCGGGGCGGGCCCTGCGAGGGATGGCGGGATGGCCAGGCACCCACAGAGGAAGAGGGCACCCCGTGGAACCCGGCTGCCCGGGCGGAGGGTCAGGGCACCCGGGGAACGGGTCGAACCGGCGTCTCCCTCTTCACCTGGCTGGTCTTAATGTTTTGGATGGAAGCCGATTTAAAAGCTGACCCTTTTTTTTTTCCTTCCGAAAATTCGGCTAAGTCCCAGGCGGGTGACCAGTTGAATTAACGGGAAAGCAGAAAAATGACAAAGTCCCAGGCGGGTGACCAGTTGAATCAGCGGGAAAGCAGAAAAATGACAAAGTCCCAGGCGGGTGACCAGTTGAATTAGCGGGAAAGCAGAAAAATGACAAAGTCCCAGGCGGGTGACCAGTTGAATTAGCGGGAAAGCAGAAAAATGACAAAGTCCCAAGCGGGTGACCAGTTGAATTATCGGGAAAGCAGAAAAATGACAAAGTCCCAGGCGGGTGACCAGTTGAATTAGCGGGAAAGCAGAAAAATGACAAAGTCCCAGGCGGGTGACCAGTTGAATTAGCGGGAAGCAGAAAAAAATGACAAAGTCCCAGGCGGGTGACCAGTTGAATTAACGGGAAAGCAGAAAAATGACAAAGTCCCAGGCGGGTGACCAGTTGAATTAACGGGAAAGCAGAAAAATGACAAAGTCCCAGGCGGGTGACCAGTTGAATTAACGGGAAAGCAGAAAAATGACAAAGTCCCAGGCGGGTGACCAGTTGAATTAACGGGAAAGCAGAAAAATGACAAAGTCCCAGGCGGGTGACCAGTTGAATTAGCGGGAAGCAGAAAAAAAAAATGACAAAGTCCCAGGCGGGTGACCAGTTGAATTAACGGGAAAGCTGGAAAAAAAACGACTAAGTCCCACACGGGCGACCAGTTGCGGGCCGGGCGACCAGTCGAAATCGCAAAAATCGTCACTCGCCCCGCAAACGCGGTTTTCTCTTAGAGCTGAAGTCAATGGAAGTCGGGTTGGGAC
>JARABX010000464.1:12500-15000 GCA_029721435.1 Gymnothorax reevesii
TCCTCCAAGGCCCAGGGAGGAGGCCGGGAGAGATTGGGCGGGTCTGAGGCGGGTCCTGGGAGGTATGTTGGGATGGCAGGGCTCCCCTGGAGGAGCAGGGCAGCCCGGCAAAGTGGGGACCCGGGCCGGAGAGACGGAGGGCCTGGCCCCTGGCCTAGAGGTCACAGCATCCTTTCAGGCCCAGGGGGGAGGCCGGGAGAGGCCTGGGCGGGCCCTGGGAGAGATTTTGGGATGGCAGGGCTCCCCTGGAAGAGCAGGGCAGCCCGACAAAGTGGTGACCTGGGCCGGAGGGACTGAGGGCCTGGCCCCTGGCCTAAAGGTCACAGCCTCCTCCCAGGAGCAGCGGGGAGGCCGGGAGAGGCCTGGGCGGGCCCTGGGAGAGATTTTTGGATGGCAGGGCTTCCCTGGAAGAGCAGGGCAGCCCTACAAAGTGGTGACCCGGGCCGGAGGGACGGAGGGCCTGGCCCCTGGCCTAGAGGTCACAGCCTCCTTTCAGGCCCAGGGGGGAGGCTGGGAGAGCTTGGGCGGGTGTGGGGCGAGCCCTGGGTGGGATGTTGGGATGGCAGGGCTCCCCTGGAAGAGCAGGGCAGCCCGACAAAGTGGTGACCCGGGCCGGAGGGACTGAGGGCCTGGCCCCTATCCCAAAGGTCACAGCCTCCGCCCAGGCCCAGGGGGGAGGCCGGGAAAGCTTGGGCGGGACTGAGGCTGGCCCTGGGAGGTATGTTGGGATGGCAGGGCCCCCCTGGAGGAGCAGGGCAGCCCGACAAAGTGGGCACCCGGGCCGGAGAGACGGAGGGCCTGGCCCCTGGCCTAAAGGTCACAGCCTCCTTCCAGTCCCAGGGGGGAGGCTGGGAGAGCTTGGGCGGGTGTGGGGCGAGCCCTGGGTGGGATGTTGGGATGGCAGGGCACCCCTGGTGGAGCGGGCCACCCCCGTCGAAGCGGAAGGCCCGGCCGGAGAGACGGAGGGACGAGCACCGGGCCTTAAGGTCAAAGCCTCCTCCAGGGCCCAGGGGTGAGGCCGGGAGAGCTTGGGCGGGCCCTGGGAGAGATTTAGGAATGGCAGGGCTCCCCTGGAAGAGAAGGGCAGCCCGACAAAGTGGTGACCTGGGCCGGAGGGACTGAGGGCCTGGCCCCTAGCCCAAAGGTCACAGCCTCCTCCCAGGGCCAGGGGGGAGGCCGGGAGAGCTTGGGCTGGTCTGAGGCGGGTCCAGGGAGGTATGTTGGGATGGCAGGGCTCCCCTGGAGGAGCAGGGCAGCCCGACAAAGTGGTGACCTGGGCCGGAGGGACTGAGGGCCTGGCCCCTAGCCCAAAGGTCACAGCCTCCTCCCAGGGCCAGGGGGGAGGCTGGGAGAGCTTGGGCGGGTGTGGGGCGAGCCCTGGGTGGGATGTTGGGATGGCAGGGCACCCCTGGAGGAGCAGGGCAGCCCGGCAAAGTGGGGACCCGGGCCGGAGAGACGGAGGGCCTGGCCCCTGGCCTAGAGGTCACAGCCTCCTCCAGGGCCCAGGGGTGAGGCCGGGAGAGCTTGGGCGGGCCCTGGGAGAGATTTAGGGATGGCAGGGCTCCCCTGGAAGAGAAGGGCAGCCCGACAAAGTGGTGACCTGGGCCGGAGGGACTGAGGGCCTGGCCCCTAGCCCAAAGGTCACAGCCTCCTCCCAGGGCCAGGGGGGAGGCCGGGAGAGCTTGGGCTGGTCTGAGGCGGGTCCAGGGAGGTATGTTGGGATGGCAGGGCTCCCCTGGAGGAGCAGGGCAGCCCGACAAAGTGGTGACCTGGGCCGGAGGGACTGAGGGCCTGGCCCCTAGCCCAAAGGTCACAGCCTCCTCCCAGGGCCAGGGGGGAGGCTGGGAGAGCTTGGGCGGGTGTGGGGCGAGCCCTGGGTGGGATGTTGGGATGGCAGGGCACCCCTGGAGGAGCAGGGCAGCCCGGCAAAGTGGGGACCCGGGCCGGAGAGACGGAGGGCCTGGCCCCTGGCCTAGAGGTCACAGCCTCCTTTCAGGCCCAGGGGGGAGGCCGGGAGAGGCCTGGGCGGGCCCTGGGAGAGATTTTGGGATGGCAGGGCTCCCCTGGAAGAGCAGGGCAGCCCGACAAAGTGGGCACCCGGGCCGGAGAGACGGAGGGCCTGGCCCCTGGCCTAAAGGTCACAGCCCCCTTCCAGTCCCAGGGGGGAGGCTGGGAGAGCTTGGGCGGGTGTGGGGCGAGCCCTGGGTGGGATGTTGGGATGGCAGGGCACCCCTGGAGGAGCAGGGCAGCCCGGCAAAGTGGGGACCCGGGCCGGAGAGACGGAGGGCCTGGCCCCTGGCCTAGAGGTCACAGCATCCTTTCAGGCCCAGGGGGGAGGCCGGGAGAGGCCTGGGCGGGCCCTGGGAGAGATTTTGGGATGGCAGGGCTCCCCTGGAAGAGCAGGGCAGCCCGACAAAGTGGTGACCCGGGCCGGAGCGACTGAGGGCCTGGCCCCTATCCCAAAGGTCACAGCCTCCTCCCAGGCCCAGGGGGGAGGCCG
>JARABX010000465.1:0-27236 GCA_029721435.1 Gymnothorax reevesii
GAAGTTGCAGTACTTTGAGTTATTACTGTTATATGAGTCAGAGACATTTGGCATTGTCTATTTCACTCGCTATCAGTGGCACAATCAATGAGTGGGGTTCCCTTGGGTGCTGTCGTAGCCTTTGGACAATGATGTCTATGCTGTATGCAGCGTATACGCAGAGAAGCTGGAATAGCATCATAGCTAAGCGACTGCTCTGATAAAATGGCGAGCCCCTTTCAAGGAAGAATGTCATGTTTGCTTGCACCCTTTGTTCGCTATATGAATTTCATAGGGCTTGTATCACCCGAAAAAGGTTATAAGGTGAATGTATTGTTATATGGGAATGTTTTAAGCGGAATATTGTATCCTGGATTTGTTGGGTTGCTTCTGGCTTATGGCCATACCACCTAGAAAACGCCCGATCTCGTCTGATCTCGGCAGCTAAGCTGGGTAGGGCCTGGTTAGTACTTGGATGGGTGACCGCCTGGGAATACCAGGTGCTATAAGCCCCTTTTTTTGCCCATAGTGAAAAGCAAATGATGTGTAAATTTTGGGAAAGAGTCCCTTGCTGTTGTTATTATCATCATCATTCCGCCCAACATGAGGCAATAAAACTGAAGATTTTTTGGAAAGCACTTGTTTGTCATCTGAATCCTTAATGAACATTAAAATTCTGTCACTGTAGAAACACTTCACACCTTGAAAGAATGACACTGTGTCGTGCATTTTATCAATGAAGGGAATGCACTGATATTTCCACGTCATCTGAATGGGGAACCAGAACAGATATGTTCTTGTGTTTTCGAGGCCCTCTTCTCCTCATATAATTGCAGAGAGGCAGAATCTACTGATAATGATCAGACTTTATTTCTGCTCATGATGACACAATGACCAAAAGCCTGGAGTTGTCCTTGCATGCCAACAACACTACTATGCTCATTCAAGATGGCCTTTTGGTCCCCGGCTGCAGCGGAGCAGGGGATATAATATTCAGCTCCGTCCGTCTGTCCATTCGTACGTCCTTCCCATTGGTGTAATCACAAATCTCGAGAACCAGTGGATCTTTTTTGCTCATATTTGCCACCAATGTGTACTTGGGTGGCGGGGGGGGGGGCTTCTGGGCCACCAGTCGATTTTGTTGTCCTTGAGGTCATTTTCATTATCGCGGGGCAATTATGTAGATTTTGGCTTCGTGAAACCTTGTCCAGGCAATATGTCAAGAAGCAGTCGACCAATTTTTCTCATATTTAGCACCAACATATACATGCGGCAGGGGACAGAGTCATGCTAGTGACAGTTGCTTGTTTGTATAAAATCCATCTTCCAATCACATTACTCTGGTTATCTCTTATCGCTTTCCCTTCCCTTCTTGATCGTCGCGTTCTATACGGGATTTACTGAAAAAATATTGGCGGCACACTTATCTATACTTTAAAGGTTAAGAAAAATACATTCATAAAATAGGATGCAAATAGATATGAAAATTGCTCTACTGATTATGTTTCAAGTAATGTGTATATAATTATATCACTAATGGTTCTACTGTACAGATAATGTACCTAGCTACAGAAATCCACTGAACAGATATTGAATAAATCAACTGAACAGATATTAATCAAAGCTACAAAAATCATTTCCGTTTGTGTGAGTTAACTGCTTGTTTTTGTGTCTGTGTGTCAGTGCGTGTGCGTGTCTGTGCGTGTGTGTGTGTGTGTGTGTGTGTGTGTGTGTGTGTGTGTTACTGCTGCTTACATAATGTGGTTACTGATCATGATTACTGAGGAATATGATGAGTAACACTAAAATATGATACACAACACATCCATGCCATGTTGAATGGAAGAAAGAGTCCTGATTCCCTCAGGGCAGCTGCTCATTTTGAAAAGTGGAAAAGCACTCCGAAGAGTGCACGCTTCCATCACGCCAAATGTCAGTATTATTAATTGTGGATCCACAAGAATATTATCCAGCTCACCAACAGCTATAGTGCATTCTACACTAGTGTCCATTATATTCAACACTGACATGTTTTTAAAATCTGTTCATTGTATAATGGACCATCATTTCATTCATGTGAATTTCACTTCCTCTGGACTTACATGAGGAATATGTTCTCGATCACTTCCAAGATTAAATCAACTCATCCTTAGACTGCCACCTACCATCCCACCAAATTTTCAGCCTGCACATTCATAACTTTCTGAGGTATCCTGTGGACAGTGAGACAGAGGTGAAAACATAACGTGCTTGACGGAGGTAATAATGTGATGCGGATAAATGGGGGATGCAGGCGATCTAATTGCAGCCGACGCCCGCATTTGGTGGGAGACCAGCGAGTGACTTCAATCTTAATCGCCCCAAAGGCTAAGGAGGAACAGAGCTGCTCCAGCGTTTCAGTGACTTCAAAACAGTCTGAATTCGAGGCATCGTGCGATAGAAACGTGTATTTCAGCTCATTTAAAGAGCGTTTAATTGAAAAACATCTCTATCAAGGGAACCTCGTTTTAGAATTGCTTTTCAATCCGTGTCTAATACTCATGAACTTTCTTCGAACCTCGCTGACCCCTGGCAGAGATAAATAAAAAAAAACAAACAAATCTTGACCGGTATTGGGCTGCATACTCTCTGTTTACGTTGTGAAAAGCATCCCTTCTCCCCTCGCTTTGCACCTGTGACGTACAGTGACCAATCAGGCTTTCCTCAGTGACGTAACTGTACTGACACGCTTGAGGCTTCTAAGAACAAACAGTCTTTGGAGCAGAAGACGAATCAAGAGTAAACATGCCTGATGAATGAGATTTTTTTTAAATACATACATTTTTTTTTTGATTTTCTTTTTTTTTGTCTTCGCACACGATGTGCAGCTGTGTGGCGAGCAGCTAATCAAGAGCGGAAGGCGAGTGCCAGTTTTTTTTTTTTTTTAATCAGATGTTTACCCTCGCCGCGGTGTCATGATGCTAATTAGCTAACTAAGTCCGTGATCTGTGCAGCCTGACTAAGGTTATGTTGGTCAGCTTAATTTGTATGTGATCATAATCAGTTCATGAATTAGCTAGTCATCTGGCGAATAAATATTACTGCTTTAGGCATTAGTTAATAATGCAGTATCCTGACGAGTGCTCAAATCATAAATTGTGAGATGATTTATTGGTTGTACGACCTTGTCAAGGTTTATAATGAATGTGAATAACAGTAGCAACAGTTGCTATTAGCTCGTATCAGTTTTTATGAGACTGTAGGCCTGCTAATCTGGGGTACATTTTCGAAAAGCACAGATGCTAACTTGCTTAGCCGTAGTCAGAACCACTGACCGTGTATGTTCGAATGACGCTTTTGGGAAACTTCGCACCGCGGCAGGACAGTTCAGGAAGTTGCAGTACTTTGAGTTATTACTGTTATATGAGTCAGAGACATTTGGCATTGTCTATTTCACTCGCTATCAGTGGCACAATCAATGAGTGGGGTTCCCTTGGGTGCTGTCGTAGCCTTTGGACAATGATGTCTATGCTGTATGCAGCGTATACGCAGAGAAGCTGGAATAGCATCATAGCTAAGCGACTGCTCTGATAAAATGGCGAGCCCCTTTCAAGGAAGAATGTCATGTTTGCTTGCACCCTTTGTTCGCTATATGAATTTCATAGGGCTTGTATCACCCGAAAAAGGTTATAAGGTGAATGTATTGTTATATGGGTATGTTTTAAGCGGAAGATTGTATCCTGGATTTGTTGGGTTGCTTCTGGGTTATGGCCATACCACCTAGAAAACACCACCTAGAAAACGCCCGATCTCGTCTGATCTCGGCAGCTAAGCTGGGTAGGGCCTGGTTAGTACTTGGATGGGTGACCGCCTGGGAATACCAGGTGCTATAAGCCCCTTTTTTTGCCCATAGTGAAAAGCAAATGATGTGTAAATTTTGGGAAAGAGTCCCTTGCTGTTGTTATTATCATCATCATTCCGCCCAACATGAGGCAATAAAACTGAAGATTTTTTGGAAAGCACTTGTTTGTCATCTGAATCCTTAATGAACATTAAAATTCTGTCACTGTAGAAACACTTCACACCTTGAAAGAATGACACTGTGTCGTGCATTTTATCAATGAAGGGAATGCACTGATATTTCCACGTCATCTGAATGGGGAACCAGAACAGATATGTTCTTGTGTTTTCGAGGCCCTCTTCTCCTCATATAATTGCAGAGAGGCAGAATCTACTGATAATGATCAGACTTTATTTCTGCTCATGATGACACAATGACCAAAAGCCTGGAGTTGTCCTTGCATGCCAACAACACTACTATGCTCATTCAAGATGGCCTTTTGGTCCCCGGCTGCAGCGGAGCAGGGGATATAATATTCAGCTCCGTCCGTCTGTCCATTCGTACGTCCTTCCCATTGGTGTAATCACAAATCTCGAGAACCAGTGGATCTTTTTTGCTCATATTTGCCACCAATGTGTACTTGGGTGGCGGGGGGGGGGGGCTTCTGGGCCACCAGTCGATTTTGTTGTCCTTGAGGTCATTTTCATTATCGCGGGGCAATTATGTAGATTTTGGCTTCGTGAAACCTTGTCCAGGCAATATGTCAAGAAGCAGTCGACCAATTTTTCTCATATTTAGCACCAACATATACATGCGGCAGGGGACAGAGTCATGCTAGTGACAGTTGCTTGTTTGTATAAAATCCATCTTCCAATCACATTACTCTGGTTATCTCTTATCGCTTTCCCTTCCCTTCTTGATCGTCGCGTTCTATACGGGATTTACTGAAAAAATATTGGCGGCACACTTATCTATACTTTAAAGGTTAAGAAAAATACATTCATAAAATAGGATGCAAATAGATATGAAAATTGCTCTACTGATTATGTTTCAAGTAATGTGTATATAATTATATCACTAATGGTTCTACTGTACAGATAATGTACCTAGCTACAGAAATCCACTGAACAGATATTGAATAAATCAACTGAACAGATATTAATCAAAGCTACAAAAATCATTTCCGTTTGTGTGAGTTAACTGCTTGTTTTTGTGTCTGTGTGTCAGTGCGTGTGCGTGTCTGTGCGTGTGTGTGTGTGTGTGTGTGTGTGTGTGTGTGTGTGTGTTACTGCTGCTTACATAATGTGGTTACTGATCATGATTACTGAGGAATATGATGAGTAACACTAAAATATGATACACAACACATCCATGCCATGTTGAATGGAAGAAAGAGTCCTGATTCCCTCAGGGCAGCTGCTCATTTTGAAAAGTGGAAAAGCACTCCGAAGAGTGCACGCTTCCATCACGCCAAATGTCAGTATTATTAATTGTGGATCCACAAGAATATTATCCAGCTCACCAACAGCTATAGTGCATTCTACACTAGTGTCCATTATATTCAACACTGACATGTTTTTAAAATCTGTTCATTGTATAATGGACCATCATTTCATTCATGTGAATTTCACTTCCTCTGGACTTACATGAGGAATATGTTCTCGATCACTTCCAAGATTAAATCAACTCATCCTTAGACTGCCACCTACCATCCCACCAAATTTTCAGCCTGCACATTCATAACTTTCTGAGGTATCCTGTGGACAGTGAGACAGAGGTGAAAACATAACGTGCTTGACGGAGGTAATAATGTGATGCGGATAAATGGGGGATGCAGGCGATCTAATTGCAGCCGACGCCCGCATTTGGTGGGAGACCAGCGAGTGACTTCAATCTTAATCGCCCCAAAGGCTAAGGAGGAACAGAGCTGCTCCAGCGTTTCAGTGACTTCAAAACAGTCTGAATTCGAGGCATCGTGCGATAGAAACGTGTATTTCAGCTCATTTAAAGAGCGTTTAATTGAAAAACATCTCTATCAAGGGAACCTCGTTTTAGAATTGCTTTTCAATCCGTGTCTAATACTCATGAACTTTCTTCGAACCTCGCTGACCCCTGGCAGAGATAAATAAAAAAAAACAAACAAATCTTGACCGGTATTGGGCTGCATACTCTCTGTTTACGTTGTGAAAAGCATCCCTTCTCCCCTCGCTTTGCACCTGTGACGTACAGTGACCAATCAGGCTTTCCTCAGTGACGTAACTGTACTGACACGCTTGAGGCTTCTAAGAACAAACAGTCTTTGGAGCAGAAGACGAATCAAGAGTAAACATGCCTGATGAATGAGATTTTTTTTAAATACATACATTTTTTTTTTGATTTTCTTTTTTTTTGTCTTCGCACACGATGTGCAGCTGTGTGGCGAGCAGCTAATCAAGAGCGGAAGGCGAGTGCCAGTTTTTTTTTTTTTTTAATCAGATGTTTACCCTCGCCGCGGTGTCATGATGCTAATTAGCTAACTAAGTCCGTGATCTGTGCAGCCTGACTAAGGTTATGTTGGTCAGCTTAATTTGTATGTGATCATAATCAGTTCATGAATTAGCTAGTCATCTGGCGAATAAATATTACTGCTTTAGGCATTAGTTAATAATGCAGTATCCTGACGAGTGCTCAAATCATAAATTGTGAGATGATTTATTGGTTGTACGACCTTGTCAAGGTTTATAATGAATGTGAATAACAGTAGCAACAGTTGCTATTAGCTCGTATCAGTTTTTATGAGACTGTAGGCCTGCTAATCTGGGGTACATTTTCGAAAAGCACAGATGCTAACTTGCTTAGCCGTAGTCAGAACCACTGACCGTGTATGTTCGAATGACGCTTTTGGGAAACTTCGCACCGCGGCAGGACAGTTCAGGAAGTTGCAGTACTTTGAGTTATTACTGTTATATGAGTCAGAGACATTTGGCATTGTCTATTTCACTCGCTATCAGTGGCACAATCAATGAGTGGGGTTCCCTTGGGTGCTGTCGTAGCCTTTGGACAATGATGTCTATGCTGTATGCAGCGTATACGCAGAGAAGCTGGAATAGCATCATAGCTAAGCGACTGCTCTGATAAAATGGCGAGCCCCTTTCAAGGAAGAATGTCATGTTTGCTTGCACCCTTTGTTCGCTATATGAATTTCATAGGGCTTGTATCACCCGAAAAAGGTTATAAGGTGAATGTATTGTTATATGGGAATGTTTTAAGCGGAATATTGTATCCTGGATTTGTTGGGTTGCTTCTGGCTTATGGCCATACCACCTAGAAAACGCCCGATCTCGTCTGATCTCGGCAGCTAAGCTGGGTAGGGCCTGGTTAGTACTTGGATGGGTGACCGCCTGGGAATACCAGGTGCTATAAGCCCCTTTTTTTGCCCATAGTGAAAAGCAAATGATGTGTAAATTTTGGGAAAGAGTCCCTTGCTGTTGTTATTATCATCATCATTCCGCCCAACATGAGGCAATAAAACTGAAGATTTTTTGGAAAGCACTTGTTTGTCATCTGAATCCTTAATGAACATTAAAATTCTGTCACTGTAGAAACACTTCACACCTTGAAAGAATGACACTGTGTCGTGCATTTTATCAATGAAGGGAATGCACTGATATTTCCACGTCATCTGAATGGGGAACCAGAACAGATATGTTCTTGTGTTTTCGAGGCCCTCTTCTCCTCATATAATTGCAGAGAGGCAGAATCTACTGATAATGATCAGACTTTATTTCTGCTCATGATGACACAATGACCAAAAGCCTGGAGTTGTCCTTGCATGCCAACAACACTACTATGCTCATTCAAGATGGCCTTTTGGTCCCCGGCTGCAGCGGAGCAGGGGATATAATATTCAGCTCCGTCCGTCTGTCCATTCGTACGTCCTTCCCATTGGTGTAATCACAAATCTCGAGAACCAGTGGATCTTTTTTGCTCATATTTGCCACCAATGTGTACTTGGGTGGCGGGGGGGGGGGGCTTCTGGGCCACCAGTCGATTTTGTTGTCCTTGAGGTCATTTTCATTATCGCGGGGCAATTATGTAGATTTTGGCTTCGTGAAACCTTGTCCAGGCAATATGTCAAGAAGCAGTCGACCAATTTTTCTCATATTTAGCACCAACATATACATGCGGCAGGGGACAGAGTCATGCTAGTGACAGTTGCTTGTTTGTATAAAATCCATCTTCCAATCACATTACTCTGGTTATCTCTTATCGCTTTCCCTTCCCTTCTTGATCGTCGCGTTCTATACGGGATTTACTGAAAAAATATTGGCGGCACACTTATCTATACTTTAAAGGTTAAGAAAAATACATTCATAAAATAGGATGCAAATAGATATGAAAATTGCTCTACTGATTATGTTTCAAGTAATGTGTATATAATTATATCACTAATGGTTCTACTGTACAGATAATGTACCTAGCTACAGAAATCCACTGAACAGATATTGAATAAATCAACTGAACAGATATTAATCAAAGCTACAAAAATCATTTCCGTTTGTGTGAGTTAACTGCTTGTTTTTGTGTCTGTGTGTCAGTGCGTGTGCGTGTCTGTGCGTGTGTGTGTGTGTGTGTGTGTGTGTGTGTGTGTGTGTGTTACTGCTGCTTACATAATGTGGTTACTGATCATGATTACTGAGGAATATGATGAGTAACACTAAAATATGATACACAACACATCCATGCCATGTTGAATGGAAGAAAGAGTCCTGATTCCCTCAGGGCAGCTGCTCATTTTGAAAAGTGGAAAAGCACTCCGAAGAGTGCACGCTTCCATCACGCCAAATGTCAGTATTATTAATTGTGGATCCACAAGAATATTATCCAGCTCACCAACAGCTATAGTGCATTCTACACTAGTGTCCATTATATTCAACACTGACATGTTTTTAAAATCTGTTCATTGTATAATGGACCATCATTTCATTCATGTGAATTTCACTTCCTCTGGACTTACATGAGGAATATGTTCTCGATCACTTCCAAGATTAAATCAACTCATCCTTAGACTGCCACCTACCATCCCACCAAATTTTCAGCCTGCACATTCATAACTTTCTGAGGTATCCTGTGGACAGTGAGACAGAGGTGAAAACATAACGTGCTTGACGGAGGTAATAATGTGATGCGGATAAATGGGGGATGCAGGCGATCTAATTGCAGCCGACGCCCGCATTTGGTGGGAGACCAGCGAGTGACTTCAATCTTAATCGCCCCAAAGGCTAAGGAGGAACAGAGCTGCTCCAGCGTTTCAGTGACTTCAAAACAGTCTGAATTCGAGGCATCGTGCGATAGAAACGTGTATTTCAGCTCATTTAAAGAGCGTTTAATTGAAAAACATCTCTATCAAGGGAACCTCGTTTTAGAATTGCTTTTCAATCCGTGTCTAATACTCATGAACTTTCTTCGAACCTCGCTGACCCCTGGCAGAGATAAATAAAAAAAAACAAACAAATCTTGACCGGTATTGGGCTGCATACTCTCTGTTTACGTTGTGAAAAGCATCCCTTCTCCCCTCGCTTTGCACCTGTGACGTACAGTGACCAATCAGGCTTTCCTCAGTGACGTAACTGTACTGACACGCTTGAGGCTTCTAAGAACAAACAGTCTTTGGAGCAGAAGACGAATCAAGAGTAAACATGCCTGATGAATGAGATTTTTTTTAAATACATACATTTTTTTTTTGATTTTCTTTTTTTTTGTCTTCGCACACGATGTGCAGCTGTGTGGCGAGCAGCTAATCAAGAGCGGAAGGCGAGTGCCAGTTTTTTTTTTTTTTTAATCAGATGTTTACCCTCGCCGCGGTGTCATGATGCTAATTAGCTAACTAAGTCCGTGATCTGTGCAGCCTGACTAAGGTTATGTTGGTCAGCTTAATTTGTATGTGATCATAATCAGTTCATGAATTAGCTAGTCATCTGGCGAATAAATATTACTGCTTTAGGCATTAGTTAATAATGCAGTATCCTGACGAGTGCTCAAATCATAAATTGTGAGATGATTTATTGGTTGTACGACCTTGTCAAGGTTTATAATGAATGTGAATAACAGTAGCAACAGTTGCTATTAGCTCGTATCAGTTTTTATGAGACTGTAGGCCTGCTAATCTGGGGTACATTTTCGAAAAGCACAGATGCTAACTTGCTTAGCCGTAGTCAGAACCACTGACCGTGTATGTTCGAATGACGCTTTTGGGAAACTTCGCACCGCGGCAGGACAGTTCAGGAAGTTGCAGTACTTTGAGTTATTACTGTTATATGAGTCAGAGACATTTGGCATTGTCTATTTCACTCGCTATCAGTGGCACAATCAATGAGTGGGGTTCCCTTGGGTGCTGTCGTAGCCTTTGGACAATGATGTCTATGCTGTATGCAGCGTATACGCAGAGAAGCTGGAATAGCATCATAGCTAAGCGACTGCTCTGATAAAATGGCGAGCCCCTTTCAAGGAAGAATGTCATGTTTGCTTGCACCCTTTGTTCGCTATATGAATTTCATAGGGCTTGTATCACCCGAAAAAGGTTATAAGGTGAATGTATTGTTATATGGGAATGTTTTAAGCGGAATATTGTATCCTGGATTTGTTGGGTTGCTTCTGGCTTATGGCCATACCACCTAGAAAACGCCCGATCTCGTCTGATCTCGGCAGCTAAGCTGGGTAGGGCCTGGTTAGTACTTGGATGGGTGACCGCCTGGGAATACCAGGTGCTATAAGCCCCTTTTTTTGCCCATAGTGAAAAGCAAATGATGTGTAAATTTTGGGAAAGAGTCCCTTGCTGTTGTTATTATCATCATCATTCCGCCCAACATGAGGCAATAAAACTGAAGATTTTTTGGAAAGCACTTGTTTGTCATCTGAATCCTTAATGAACATTAAAATTCTGTCACTGTAGAAACACTTCACACCTTGAAAGAATGACACTGTGTCGTGCATTTTATCAATGAAGGGAATGCACTGATATTTCCACGTCATCTGAATGGGGAACCAGAACAGATATGTTCTTGTGTTTTCGAGGCCCTCTTCTCCTCATATAATTGCAGAGAGGCAGAATCTACTGATAATGATCAGACTTTATTTCTGCTCATGATGACACAATGACCAAAAGCCTGGAGTTGTCCTTGCATGCCAACAACACTACTATGCTCATTCAAGATGGCCTTTTGGTCCCCGGCTGCAGCGGAGCAGGGGATATAATATTCAGCTCCGTCCGTCTGTCCATTCGTACGTCCTTCCCATTGGTGTAATCACAAATCTCGAGAACCAGTGGATCTTTTTTGCTCATATTTGCCACCAATGTGTACTTGGGTGGCGGGGGGGGGGGCTTCTGGGCCACCAGTCGATTTTGTTGTCCTTGAGGTCATTTTCATTATCGCGGGGCAATTATGTAGATTTTGGCTTCGTGAAACCTTGTCCAGGCAATATGTCAAGAAGCAGTCGACCAATTTTTCTCATATTTAGCACCAACATATACATGCGGCAGGGGACAGAGTCATGCTAGTGACAGTTGCTTGTTTGTATAAAATCCATCTTCCAATCACATTACTCTGGTTATCTCTTATCGCTTTCCCTTCCCTTCTTGATCGTCGCGTTCTATACGGGATTTACTGAAAAAATATTGGCGGCACACTTATCTACTTTAAAGGTTAAGAAAAATACATTCATAAAATAGGATGCAAATAGATATGAAAATTGCTCTACTGATTATGTTTCAAGTAATGTGTATATAATTATATCACTAATGGTTCTACTGTACAGATAATGTACCTAGCTACAGAAATCCACTGAACAGATATTGAATAAATCAACTGAACAGATATTAATCAAAGCTACAAAAATCATTTCCGTTTGTGTGAGTTAACTGCTTGTTTTTGTGTCTGTGTGTCAGTGCGTGTGCGTGTCTGTGCGTGTGTGTGTGTGTGTGTGTGTGTGTGTGTGTGTGTGTGTGTGTGTTACTGCTGCTTACATAATGTGGTTACTGATCATGATTACTGAGGAATATGATGAGTAACACTAAAATATGATACACAACACATCCATGCCATGTTGAATGGAAGAAAGAGTCCTGATTCCCTCAGGGCAGCTGCTCATTTTGAAAAGTGGAAAAGCACTCCGAAGAGTGCACGCTTCCATCACGCCAAATGTCAGTATTATTAATTGTGGATCCACAAGAATATTATCCAGCTCACCAACAGCTATAGTGCATTCTACACTAGTGTCCATTATATTCAACACTGACATGTTTTTAAAATCTGTTCATTGTATAATGGACCATCATTTCATTCATGTGAATTTCACTTCCTCTGGACTTACATGAGGAATATGTTCTCGATCACTTCCAAGATTAAATCAACTCATCCTTAGACTGCCACCTACCATCCCACCAAATTTTCAGCCTGCACATTCATAACTTTCTGAGGTATCCTGTGGACAGTGAGACAGAGGTGAAAACATAACGTGCTTGACGGAGGTAATAATGTGATGCGGATAAATGGGGGATGCAGGCGATCTAATTGCAGCCGACGCCCGCATTTGGTGGGAGACCAGCGAGTGACTTCAATCTTAATCGCCCCAAAGGCTAAGGAGGAACAGAGCTGCTCCAGCGTTTCAGTGACTTCAAAACAGTCTGAATTCGAGGCATCGTGCGATAGAAACGTGTATTTCAGCTCATTTAAAGAGCGTTTAATTGAAAAACATCTCTATCAAGGGAACCTCGTTTTAGAATTGCTTTTCAATCCGTGTCTAATACTCATGAACTTTCTTCGAACCTCGCTGACCCCTGGCAGAGATAAATAAAAAAAAACAAACAAATCTTGACCGGTATTGGGCTGCATACTCTCTGTTTACGTTGTGAAAAGCATCCCTTCTCCCCTCGCTTTGCACCTGTGACGTACAGTGACCAATCAGGCTTTCCTCAGTGACGTAACTGTACTGACACGCTTGAGGCTTCTAAGAACAAACAGTCTTTGGAGCAGAAGACGAATCAAGAGTAAACATGCCTGATGAATGAGATTTTTTTTAAATACATACATTTTTTTTTTGATTTTCTTTTTTTTTGTCTTCGCACACGATGTGCAGCTGTGTGGCGAGCAGCTAATCAAGAGCGGAAGGCGAGTGCCAGTTTTTTTTTTTTTTTTAATCAGATGTTTACCCTCGCCGCGGTGTCATGATGCTAATTAGCTAACTAAGTCCGTGATCTGTGCAGCCTGACTAAGGTTATGTTGGTCAGCTTAATTTGTATGTGATCATAATCAGTTCATGAATTAGCTAGTCATCTGGCGAATAAATATTACTGCTTTAGGCATTAGTTAATAATGCAGTATCCTGACGAGTGCTCAAATCATAAATTGTGAGATGATTTATTGGTTGTACGACCTTGTCAAGGTTTATAATGAATGTGAATAACAGTAGCAACAGTTGCTATTAGCTCGTATCAGTTTTTATGAGACTGTAGGCCTGCTAATCTGGGGTACATTTTCGAAAAGCACAGATGCTAACTTGCTTAGCCGTAGTCAGAACCACTGACCGTGTATGTTCGAATGACGCTTTTGGGAAACTTCGCACCGCGGCAGGACAGTTCAGGAAGTTGCAGTACTTTGAGTTATTACTGTTATATGAGTCAGAGACATTTGGCATTGTCTATTTCACTCGCTATCAGTGGCACAATCAATGAGTGGGGTTCCCTTGGGTGCTGTCGTAGCCTTTGGACAATGATGTCTATGCTGTATGCAGCGTATACGCAGAGAAGCTGGAATAGCATCATAGCTAAGCGACTGCTCTGATAAAATGGCGAGCCCCTTTCAAGGAAGAATGTCATGTTTGCTTGCACCCTTTGTTCGCTATATGAATTTCATAGGGCTTGTATCACCCGAAAAAGGTTATAAGGTGAATGTATTGTTATATGGGAATGTTTTAAGCGGAATATTGTATCCTGGATTTGTTGGGTTGCTTCTGGCTTATGGCCATACCACCTAGAAAACGCCCGATCTCGTCTGATCTTGGCAGCTAAGCTGGGTAGGGCCTGGTTAGTACTTGGATGGGTGACCGCCTGGGAATACCAGGTGCTATAAGCCCCTTTTTTTGCCCATAGTGAAAAGCAAATGATGTGTAAATTTTGGGAAAGAGTCCCTTGCTGTTGTTATTATCATCATCATTCCGCCCAACATGAGGCAATAAAACTGAAGATTTTTTGGAAAGCACTTGTTTGTCGTCTGAATCCTTAATGAACATTAAAATTCTGTCACTGTAGAAACACTTCACACCTTGAAAGAATGACACTGTGTCGTGCATTTTATCAATGAAGGGAATGCACTGATATTTCCACGTCATCTGAATGGGGAACCAGAACAGATATGTTCTTGTGTTTTCGAGGCCCTCTTCTCCTCATATAATTGCAGAGAGGCAGAATCTACTGATAATGATCAGACTTTATTTCTGCTCATGATGACACAATGACCAAAAGCCTGGAGTTGTCCTTGCATGCCAACAACACTACTATGCTCATTCAAGATGGCCTTTTGGTCCCCGGCCGCAGCGGAGCAGGGGATATAATATTCAGCTCCGTCCGTCTGTCCATTCGTACGTCCTTCCCATTGGTGTAATCACAAATCTCGAGAACCAGTGGATCTTTTTTGCTCATATTTGCCACCAATGTGTACTTGGGTGGCGGGGGGGGGCTTCTGGGCCACCAGTCGATTTTGTTGTCCTTGAGGTCATTTTCATTATCGCGGGGCAATTATGTAGATTTTGGCTTCGTGAAACCTTGTCCAGGCAATATGTCAAGAAGCAGTCGACCAATTTTTCTCATATTTAGCACCAACATATACATGCGGCAGGGGACAGAGTCATGCTAGTGACAGTTGCTTGTTTGTATAAAATCCATCTTCCAATCACATTACTCTGGTTATCTCTTATCGCTTTCCCTTCCCTTCTTGATCGTCGCGTTCTATACGGGATTTACTGAAAAAATATTGGCGGCACAGTTATCTATACTTTAAAGGTTAAGAAAAATACATTCATAAAATAGGATGCAAATAGATATGAAAATTGCTCTACTGATTATGTTTCAAGTAATGTGTATATAATTATATCACTAATGGTTCTACTGTACAGATAATGTACCTAGCTACAGAAATCCACTGAACAGATATTGAATAAATCAACTGAACAGATATTAATCAAAGCTACAAAAATCATTTCCGTTTGTGTGAGTTAACTGCTTGTTTTTGTGTCTGTGTGTCAGTGCGTGTGCGTGTCTGTGCGTGTGTGTGTGTGTGTGTGTGTGTGTGTGTGTGTGTGTGTGTGTTACTGCTGCTTACATAATGTGGTTACTGATCATGATTACTGAGGAATATGATGAGTAACACTAAAATATGATACACAACACATCCATGCCATGTTGAATGGAAGAAAGAGTCCTGATTCCCTCAGGGCAGCTGCTCATTTTGAAAAGTGGAAAAGCACTCCGAAGAGTGCACGCTTCCATCACGCCAAATGTCAGTATTATTAATTGTGGATCCACAAGAATATTATCCAGCTCACCAACAGCTATAGTGCATTCTACACTAGTGTCCATTATATTCAACACTGACATGTTTTTAAAATCTGTTCATTGTATAATGGACCATCATTTCATTCATGTGAATTTCACTTCCTCTGGACTTACATGAGGAATATGTTCTCGATCACTTCCAAGATTAAATCAACTCATCCTTAGACTGCCACCTACCATCCCACCAAATTTTCAGCCTGCACATTCATAACTTTCTGAGGTATCCTGTGGACAGTGAGACAGAGGTGAAAACATAACGTGCTTGACGGAGGTAATAATGTGATGCGGATAAATGGGGGATGCAGGCGATCTAATTGCAGCCGACGCCCGCATTTGGTGGGAGACCAGCGAGTGACTTCAATCTTAATCGCCCCAAAGGCTAAGGAGGAACAGAGCTGCTCCAGCGTTTCAGTGACTTCAAAACAGTCTGAATTCGAGGCATCGTGCGATAGAAACGTGTATTTCAGCTCATTTAAAGAGCGTTTAATTGAAAAACATCTCTATCAAGGGAACCTCGTTTTAGAATTGCTTTTCAATCCGTGTCTAATACTCATGAACTTTCTTCGAACCTCGCTGACCCCTGGCAGAGATAAATAAAAAAAAACAAACAAATCTTGACCGGTATTGGGCTGCATACTCTCTGTTTACGTTGTGAAAAGCATCCCTTCTCCCCTCGCTTTGCACCTGTGACGTACAGTGACCAATCAGGCTTTCCTCAGTGACGTAACTGTACTGACACGCTTGAGGCTTCTAAGAACAAACAGTCTTTGGAGCAGAAGACGAATCAAGAGTAAACATGCCTGATGAATGAGATTTTTTTTAAATACATACATTTTTTTTTTGATTTTCTTTTTTTTTGTCTTCGCACACGATGTGCAGCTGTGTGGCGAGCAGCTAATCAAGGGCGGAGGGCGAGTGCCAGTTTTTTTTTTTTTTTTAATCAGATGTTTACCCTCGCCGCGGTGTCATGATGCTAATTAGCTAACTAAGTCCGTGATCTGTGCAGCCTGACTAAGGTTATGTTGGTCAGCTTAATTTGTATGTGATCATAATCAGTTCATGAATTAGCTAGTCATCTGGCGAATAAATATTACTGCTTTAGGCATTAGTTAATAATGCAGTATCCTGACGAGTGCTCAAATCATAAATTGTGAGATGATTTATTGGTTGTACGACCTTGTCAAGGTTTATAATGAATGTGAATAACAGTAGCAACAGTTGCTATTAGCTCGTATCAGTTTTTATGAGACTGTAGGCCTGCTAATCTGGGGTACATTTTCGAAAAGCACAGATGCTAACTTGCTTAGCCGTAGTCAGAACCACTGACCGTGTATGTTCGAATGACGCTTTTGGGAAACTTCGCACCGCGGCAGGACAGTTCAGGAAGTTGCAGTACTTTGAGTTATTACTGTTATATGAGTCAGAGACATTTGGCATTGTCTATTTCACTCGCTATCAGTGGCACAATCAATGAGTGGGGTTCCCTTGGGTGCTGTCGTAGCCTTTGGACAATGATGTCTATGCTGTATGCAGCGTATACGCAGAGAAGCTGGAATAGCATCATAGCTAAGCGACTGCTCTGATAAAATGGCGAGCCCCTTTCAAGGAAGAATGTCATGTTTGCTTGCACCCTTTGTTCGCTATATGAATTTCATAGGGCTTGTATCACCCGAAAAAGGTTATAAGGTGAATGTATTGTTATATGGGAATGTTTTAAGCGGAATATTGTATCCTGGATTTGTTGGGTTGCTTCTGGCTTATGGCCATACCACCTAGAAAACGCCCGATCTCGTCTGATCTCGGCAGCTAAGCTGGGTAGGGCCTGGTTAGTACTTGGATGGGTGACCGCCTGGGAATACCAGGTGCTATAAGCCCCTTTTTTTGCCCATAGTGAAAAGCAAATGATGTGTAAATTTTGGGAAAGAGTCCCTTGCTGTTGTTATTATCATCATCATTCCGCCCAACATGAGGCAATAAAACTGAAGATTTTTTGGAAAGCACTTGTTTGTCGTCTGAATCCTTAATGAACATTAAAATTCTGTCACTGTAGAAACACTTCACACCTTGAAAGAATGACACTGTGTCGTGCATTTTATCAATGAAGGGAATGCACTGATATTTCCACGTCATCTGAATGGGGAACCAGAACAGATATGTTCTTGTGTTTTCGAGGCCCTCTTCTCCTCATATAATTGCAGAGAGGCAGAATCTACTGATAATGATCAGACTTTATTTCTGCTCATGATGACACAATGACCAAAAGCCTGGAGTTGTCCTTGCATGCCAACAACACTACTATGCTCATTCAAGATGGCCTTTTGGTCCCCGGCCGCAGCGGAGCAGGGGATATAATATTCAGCTCCGTCCGTCTGTCCATTCGTACGTCCTTCCCATTGGTGTAATCACAAATCTCGAGAACCAGTGGATCTTTTTTGCTCATATTTGCCACCAATGTGTACTTGGGTGGCGGGGGGGGGCTTCTGGGCCACCAGTCGATTTTGTTGTCCTTGAGGTCATTTTCATTATCGCGGGGCAATTATGTAGATTTTGGCTTCGTGAAACCTTGTCCAGGCAATATGTCAAGAAGCAGTCGACCAATTTTTCTCATATTTAGCACCAACATATACATGCGGCAGGGGACAGAGTCATGCTAGTGACAGTTGCTTGTTTGTATAAAATCCATCTTCCAATCACATTACTCTGGTTATCTCTTATCGCTTTCCCTTCCCTTCTTGATCGTCGCGTTCTATACGGGATTTACTGAAAAAATATTGGCGGCACACTTATCTATACTTTAAAGGTTAAGAAAAATACATTCATAAAATAGGATGCAAATAGATATGAAAATTGCTCTACTGATTATGTTTCAAGTAATGTGTATATAATTATATCACTAATGGTTCTACTGTACAGATAATGTACCTAGCTACAGAAATCCACTGAACAGATATTGAATAAATCAACTGAACAGATATTAATCAAAGCTACAAAAATCATTTCCGTTTGTGTGAGTTAACTGCTTGTTTTTGTGTCTGTGTGTCAGTGCGTGTGCGTGTCTGTGCGTGTGTGTGTGTGTGTGTGTGTGTGTGTGTGTGTGTGTGTGTGTTACTGCTGCTTACATAATGTGGTTACTGATCATGATTACTGAGGAATATGATGAGTAACACTAAAATATGATACACAACACATCCATGCCATGTTGAATGGAAGAAAGAGTCCTGATTCCCTCAGGGCAGCTGCTCATTTTGAAAAGTGGAAAAGCACTCCGAAGAGTGCACGCTTCCATCACGCCAAATGTCAGTATTATTAATTGTGGATCCACAAGAATATTATCCAGCTCACCAACAGCTATAGTGCATTCTACACTAGTGTCCATTATATTCAACACTGACATGTTTTTAAAATCTGTTCATTGTATAATGGACCATCATTTCATTCATGTGAATTTCACTTCCTCTGGACTTACATGAGGAATATGTTCTCGATCACTTCCAAGATTAAATCAACTCATCCTTAGACTGCCACCTACCATCCCACCAAATTTTCAGCCTGCACATTCATAACTTTCTGAGGTATCCTGTGGACAGTGAGACAGAGGTGAAAACATAACGTGCTTGACGGAGGTAATAATGTGATGCGGATAAATGGGGGATGCAGGCGATCTAATTGCAGCCGACGCCCGCATTTGGTGGGAGACCAGCGAGTGACTTCAATCTTAATCGCCCCAAAGGCTAAGGAGGAACAGAGCTGCTCCAGCGTTTCAGTGACTTCAAAACAGTCTGAATTCGAGGCATCGTGCGATAGAAACGTGTATTTCAGCTCATTTAAAGAGCGTTTAATTGAAAAACATCTCTATCAAGGGAACCTCGTTTTAGAATTGCTTTTCAATCCGTGTCTAATACTCATGAACTTTCTTCGAACCTCGCTGACCCCTGGCAGAGATAAATAAAAAAAAACAAACAAATCTTGACCGGTATTGGGCTGCATACTCTCTGTTTACGTTGTGAAAAGCATCCCTTCTCCCCTCGCTTTGCACCTGTGACGTACAGTGACCAATCAGGCTTTCCTCAGTGACGTAACTGTACTGACACGCTTGAGGCTTCTAAGAACAAACAGTCTTTGGAGCAGAAGACGAATCAAGAGTAAACATGCCTGATGAATGAGATTTTTTTTAAATACATACATTTTTTTTTTGATTTTCTTTTTTTTTGTCTTCGCACACGATGTGCAGCTGTGTGGCGAGCAGCTAATCAAGAGCGGAAGGCGAGTGCCAGTTTTTTTTTTTTTTTTAATCAGATGTTTACCCTCGCCGCGGTGTCATGATGCTAATTAGCTAACTAAGTCCGTGATCTGTGCAGCCTGACTAAGGTTATGTTGGTCAGCTTAATTTGTATGTGATCATAATCAGTTCATGAATTAGCTAGTCATCTGGCGAATAAATATTACTGCTTTAGGCATTAGTTAATAATGCAGTATCCTGACGAGTGCTCAAATCATAAATTGTGAGATGATTTATTGGTTGTACGACCTTGTCAAGGTTTATAATGAATGTGAATAACAGTAGCAACAGTTGCTATTAGCTCGTATCAGTTTTTATGAGACTGTAGGCCTGCTAATCTGGGGTACATTTTCGAAAAGCACAGATGCTAACTTGCTTAGCCGTAGTCAGAACCACTGACCGTGTATGTTCGAATGACGCTTTTGGGAAACTTCGCACCGCGGCAGGACAGTTCAGGAAGTTGCAGTACTTTGAGTTATTACTGTTATATGAGTCAGAGACATTTGGCATTGTCTATTTCACTCGCTATCAGTGGCACAATCAATGAGTGGGGTTCCCTTGGGTGCTGTCGTAGCCTTTGGACAATGATGTCTATGCTGTATGCAGCGTATACGCAGAGAAGCTGGAATAGCATCATAGCTAAGCGACTGCTCTGATAAAATGGCGAGCCCCTTTCAAGGAAGAATGTCATGTTTGCTTGCACCCTTTGTTCGCTATATGAATTTCATAGGGCTTGTATCACCCGAAAAAGGTTATAAGGTGAATGTATTGTTATATGGGAATGTTTTAAGCGGAATATTGTATCCTGGATTTGTTGGGTTGCTTCTGGCTTATGGCCATACCACCTAGAAAACGCCCGATCTCGTCTGATCTCGGCAGCTAAGCTGGGTAGGGCCTGGTTAGTACTTGGATGGGTGACCGCCTGGGAATACCAGGTGCTATAAGCCCCTTTTTTTGCCCATAGTGAAAAGCAAATGATGTGTAAATTTTGGGAAAGAGTCCCTTGCTGTTGTTATTATCATCATCATTCCGCCCAACATGAGGCAATAAAACTGAAGATTTTTTGGAAAGCACTTGTTTGTCGTCTGAATCCTTAATGAACATTAAAATTCTGTCACTGTAGAAACACTTCACACCTTGAAAGAATGACACTGTGTCGTGCATTTTATCAATGAAGGGAATGCACTGATATTTCCACGTCATCTGAATGGGGAACCAGAACAGATATGTTCTTGTGTTTTCGAGGCCCTCTTCTCCTCATATAATTGCAGAGAGGCAGAATCTACTGATAATGATCAGACTTTATTTCTGCTCATGATGACACAATGACCAAAAGCCTGGAGTTGTCCTTGCATGCCAACAACACTACTATGCTCATTCAAGATGGCCTTTTGGTCCCCGGCCGCAGCGGAGCAGGGGATATAATATTCAGCTCCGTCCGTCTGTCCATTCGTACGTCCTTCCCATTGGTGTAATCACAAATCTCGAGAACCAGTGGATCTTTTTTGCTCATATTTGCCACCAATGTGTACTTGGGTGGCGGGGGGGGGCTTCTGGGCCACCAGTCGATTTTGTTGTCCTTGAGGTCATTTTCATTATCGCGGGGCAATTATGTAGATTTTGGCTTCGTGAAACCTTGTCCAGGCAATATGTCAAGAAGCAGTCGACCAATTTTTCTCATATTTAGCACCAACATATACATGCGGCAGGGGACAGAGTCATGCTAGTGACAGTTGCTTGTTTGTATAAAATCCATCTTCCAATCACATTACTCTGGTTATCTCTTATCGCTTTCCCTTCCCTTCTTGATCGTCGCGTTCTATACGGGATTTACTGAAAAAATATTGGCGGCACACTTATCTATACTTTAAAGGTTAAGAAAAATACATTCATAAAATAGGATGCAAATAGATATGAAAATTGCTCTACTGATTATGTTTCAAGTAATGTGTATATAATTATATCACTAATGGTTCTACTGTACAGATAATGTACCTAGCTACAGAAATCCACTGAACAGATATTGAATAAATCAACTGAACAGATATTAATCAAAGCTACAAAAATCATTTCCGTTTGTGTGAGTTAACTGCTTGTTTTTGTGTCTGTGTGTCAGTGCGTGTGCGTGTCTGTGCGTGTGTGTGTGTGTGTGTGTGTGTGTGTGTGTGTGTGTGTGTGTTACTGCTGCTTACATAATGTGGTTACTGATCATGATTACTGAGGAATATGATGAGTAACACTAAAATATGATACACAACACATCCATGCCATGTTGAATGGAAGAAAGAGTCCTGATTCCCTCAGGGCAGCTGCTCATTTTGAAAAGTGGAAAAGCACTCCGAAGAGTGCACGCTTCCATCACGCCAAATGTCAGTATTATTAATTGTGGATCCACAAGAATATTATCCAGCTCACCAACAGCTATAGTGCATTCTACACTAGTGTCCATTATATTCAACACTGACATGTTTTTAAAATCTGTTCATTGTATAATGGACCATCATTTCATTCATGTGAATTTCACTTCCTCTGGACTTACATGAGGAATATGTTCTCGATCACTTCCAAGATTAAATCAACTCATCCTTAGACTGCCACCTACCATCCCACCAAATTTTCAGCCTGCACATTCATAACTTTCTGAGGTATCCTGTGGACAGTGAGACAGAGGTGAAAACATAACGTGCTTGACGGAGGTAATAATGTGATGCGGATAAATGGGGGATGCAGGCGATCTAATTGCAGCCGACGCCCGCATTTGGTGGGAGACCAGCGAGTGACTTCAATCTTAATCGCCCCAAAGGCTAAGGAGGAACAGAGCTGCTCCAGCGTTTCAGTGACTTCAAAACAGTCTGAATTCGAGGCATCGTGCGATAGAAACGTGTATTTCAGCTCATTTAAAGAGCGTTTAATTGAAAAACATCTCTATCAAGGGAACCTCGTTTTAGAATTGCTTTTCAATCCGTGTCTAATACTCATGAACTTTCTTCGAACCTCGCTGACCCCTGGCAGAGATAAATAAAAAAAAACAAACAAATCTTGACCGGTATTGGGCTGCATACTCTCTGTTTACGTTGTGAAAAGCATCCCTTCTCCCCTCGCTTTGCACCTGTGACGTACAGTGACCAATCAGGCTTTCCTCAGTGACGTAACTGTACTGACACGCTTGAGGCTTCTAAGAACAAACAGTCTTTGGAGCAGAAGACGAATCAAGAGTAAACATGCCTGATGAATGAGATTTTTTTTAAATACATACATTTTTTTTTTGATTTTCTTTTTTTTTGTCTTCGCACACGATGTGCAGCTGTGTGGCGAGCAGCTAATCAAGAGCGGAAGGCGAGTGCCAGTTTTTTTTTTTTTTTTAATCAGATGTTTACCCTCGCCGCGGTGTCATGATGCTAATTAGCTAACTAAGTCCGTGATCTGTGCAGCCTGACTAAGGTTATGTTGGTCAGCTTAATTTGTATGTGATCATAATCAGTTCATGAATTAGCTAGTCATCTGGCGAATAAATATTACTGCTTTAGGCATTAGTTAATAATGCAGTATCCTGACGAGTGCTCAAATCATAAATTGTGAGATGATTTATTGGTTGTACGACCTTGTCAAGGTTTATAATGAATGTGAATAACAGTAGCAACAGTTGCTATTAGCTCGTATCAGTTTTTATGAGACTGTAGGCCTGCTAATCTGGGGTACATTTTCGAAAAGCACAGATGCTAACTTGCTTAGCCGTAGTCAGAACCACTGACCGTGTATGTTCGAATGACGCTTTTGGGAAACTTCGCACCGCGGCAGGACAGTTCAGGAAGTTGCAGTACTTTGAGTTATTACTGTTATATGAGTCAGAGACATTTGGCATTGTCTATTTCACTCGCTATCAGTGGCACAATCAATGAGTGGGGTTCCCTTGGGTGCTGTCGTAGCCTTTGGACAATGATGTCTATGCTGTATGCAGCGTATACGCAGAGAAGCTGGAATAGCATCATAGCTAAGCGACTGCTCTGATAAAATGGCGAGCCCCTTTCAAGGAAGAATGTCATGTTTGCTTGCACCCTTTGTTCGCTATATGAATTTCATAGGGCTTGTATCACCCGAAAAAGGTTATAAGGTGAATGTATTGTTATATGGGAATGTTTTAAGCGGAATATTGTATCCTGGATTTGTTGGGTTGCTTCTGGCTTATGGCCATACCACCTAGAAAACGCCCGATCTCGTCTGATCTCGGCAGCTAAGCTGGGTAGGGCCTGGTTAGTACTTGGATGGGTGACCGCCTGGGAATACCAGGTGCTATAAGCCCCTTTTTTTGCCCATAGTGAAAAGCAAATGATGTGTAAATTTTGGGAAAGAGTCCCTTGCTGTTGTTATTATCATCATCATTCCGCCCAACATGAGGCAATAAAACTGAAGATTTTTTGGAAAGCACTTGTTTGTCGTCTGAATCCTTAATGAACATTAAAATTCTGTCACTGTAGAAACACTTCACACCTTGAAAGAATGACACTGTGTCGTGCATTTTATCAATGAAGGGAATGCACTGATATTTCCACGTCATCTGAATGGGGAACCAGAACAGATATGTTCTTGTGTTTTCGAGGCCCTCTTCTCCTCATATAATTGCAGAGAGGCAGAATCTACTGATAATGATCAGACTTTATTTCTGCTCATGATGACACAATGACCAAAAGCCTGGAGTTGTCCTTGCATGCCAACAACACTACTATGCTCATTCAAGATGGCCTTTTGGTCCCCGGCCGCAGCGGAGCAGGGGATATAATATTCAGCTCCGTCCGTCTGTCCATTCGTACGTCCTTCCCATTGGTGTAATCACAAATCTCGAGAACCAGTGGATCTTTTTTGCTCATATTTGCCACCAATGTGTACTTGGGTGGCGGGGGGGGGCTTCTGGGCCACCAGTCGATTTTGTTGTCCTTGAGGTCATTTTCATTATCGCGGGGCAATTATGTAGATTTTGGCTTCGTGAAACCTTGTCCAGGCAATATGTCAAGAAGCAGTCGACCAATTTTTCTCATATTTAGCACCAACATATACATGCGGCAGGGGACAGAGTCATGCTAGTGACAGTTGCTTGTTTGTATAAAATCCATCTTCCAATCACATTACTCTGGTTATCTCTTATCGCTTTCCCTTCCCTTCTTGATCGTCGCGTTCTATACGGGATTTACTGAAAAAATATTGGCGGCACACTTATCTATACTTTAAAGGTTAAGAAAAATACATTCATAAAATAGGATGCAAATAGATATGAAAATTGCTCTACTGATTATGTTTCAAGTAATGTGTATATAATTATATCACTAATGGTTCTACTGTACAGATAATGTACCTAGCTACAGAAATCCACTGAACAGATATTGAATAAATCAACTGAACAGATATTAATCAAAGCTACAAAAATCATTTCCGTTTGTGTGAGTTAACTGCTTGTTTTTGTGTCTGTGTGTCAGTGCGTGTGCGTGTCTGTGCGTGTGTGTGTGTGTGTGTGTGTGTGTGTGTGTGTGTGTGTGTGTTACTGCTGCTTACATAATGTGGTTACTGATCATGATTACTGAGGAATATGATGAGTAACACTAAAATATGATACACAACACATCCATGCCATGTTGAATGGAAGAAAGAGTCCTGATTCCCTCAGGGCAGCTGCTCATTTTGAAAAGTGGAAAAGCACTCCGAAGAGTGCACGCTTCCATCACGCCAAATGTCAGTATTATTAATTGTGGATCCACAAGAATATTATCCAGCTCACCAACAGCTATAGTGCATTCTACACTAGTGTCCATTATATTCAACACTGACATGTTTTTAAAATCTGTTCATTGTATAATGGACCATCATTTCATTCATGTGAATTTCACTTCCTCTGGACTTACATGAGGAATATGTTCTCGATCACTTCCAAGATTAAATCAACTCATCCTTAGACTGCCACCTACCATCCCACCAAATTTTCAGCCTGCACATTCATAACTTTCTGAGGTATCCTGTGGACAGTGAGACAGAGGTGAAAACATAACGTGCTTGACGGAGGTAATAATGTGATGCGGATAAATGGGGGATGCAGGCGATCTAATTGCAGCCGACGCCCGCATTTGGTGGGAGACCAGCGAGTGACTTCAATCTTAATCGCCCCAAAGGCTAAGGAGGAACAGAGCTGCTCCAGCGTTTCAGTGACTTCAAAACAGTCTGAATTCGAGGCATCGTGCGATAGAAACGTGTATTTCAGCTCATTTAAAGAGCGTTTAATTGAAAAACATCTCTATCAAGGGAACCTCGTTTTAGAATTGCTTTTCAATCCGTGTCTAATACTCATGAACTTTCTTCGAACCTCGCTGACCCCTGGCAGAGATAAATAAAAAAAAACAAACAAATCTTGACCGGTATTGGGCTGCATACTCTCTGTTTACGTTGTGAAAAGCATCCCTTCTCCCCTCGCTTTGCACCTGTGACGTACAGTGACCAATCAGGCTTTCCTCAGTGACGTAACTGTACTGACACGCTTGAGGCTTCTAAGAACAAACAGTCTTTGGAGCAGAAGGACGAATCACGAGTATACATCGCTGATGAATGAGATTTTTTTTAAATACATACATTTTTTTTTTGATTTTCTTTTTTTTTGTCTTCGCACACGATGTGCAGCTGTGTGGCGAGCAGCTAATCAAGAGCGGAAGGCGAGTGCCAGTTTTTTTTTTTTTTTTAATCAGATGTTTACCCTCGCCGCGGTGTCATGATGCTAATTAGCTAACTAAGTCCGTGATCTGTGCAGGCCTGACTAAGGTTATGTTGGTCAGCTTAATTTGTATGTGATCATAATCAGTTCATGAATTAGCTAGTCATCTGGCGAATAATATTACTGCTTTAGGCATTAGTTAATAATGCAGTATCCTGACGAGTGCTCAAATCATAAATTGTGAGATGATTTATTGGTTGTACGACCTTGTCAAGGTTTATAATGAATGTGAATAACAGTAGCAAACAGTTGCTATTAGCTCGTATCAGTTTTTATGAGACTGTAGGCCTGCTAATCTGGGGTACATTTTCGAAAAGCACAGATGCTAACTTGCTTAGCCCGTAGTCAGAACCACTGACCGTGTATGTTCGAATGACGCTTTTGGGAAACTTCGCACCGCGGCAGGACAGTTCAGGAAGTTGCAGTACTTTGAGTTATTACTGTTATATGAGTCAGAGACATTTGGCATTGTCTATTTCACTCGCTATCAGTGGCACAATCAATGAGTGGGGTTCCCTTGGGTGCTGTCGTAGCCTTTGGACAATGATGTCTATGCTGTATGCAGCGTATACGCAGAGAAGCTGGAATAGCATCATAGCTAAGCGACTGCTCTGATAAAATGGCGAGCCCCTTTCAAGAAGAATGTCATGTTTGCTTGCACCCTTTGTTCGCTATATGAATTTCATAGGGCTTGTATCACCCGAAAAAGGTTATAAGGTGAATGTATTGTTATATGGGAATGTTTTAAGCGGAATATTGTATCCTGGATTTGTTGGGTTGCTTCTGGCTTATGGCCATACCACCTAGAAAACGCCCGATCTCG